>ML822735.1:60971-75157 GCA_009831015.1 Picea engelmannii
TCATTAAAGGTAGAAAGGTTTTGGGGGTCTTAAATGTGTTGTGGACCATCGATGTGGAAAGAGGTGGATGTTGCCAATGGAGACTTGTGGGGGTTTTAGGCACTTCAAGACAAAAATTCTTGCCTGCTTCCAAACTTAGGATAAAAATATGCGCCAGGAAGTGTCAAGCTTACATTTTTCCAATTTACACTATAATTTTATTTTACTATGCTAAACTAACCAAATTTGATCAACTTAGGGCGTATTTTGAAATGCAAACCCTGCATATGTTTTCTTTCCTTTTTATTTTGGGAAATAATTTGCAGAATGAAATATTATTTCCAACATAAAATGATTGGAGGAAGAAATTTCAATCACTAGGTGATACTATGAAATATAGGGTTATAACATATCCTCATTTTCTTGACTCCATTTCCCAAAAAATAAGGCATCTCGTCTTCAGATTATGGATTCTTGACAACCTGAAAGGGGTTATCATCCCATATTTGGAGTCATTTGTTGACCCCTACACCTTTATTTTATTTCACTCTTCCATACATTAATTTATGCTTCTAAGTTTGTTGTGATCCTACAATATTTTTGTGTCCTACCATTTGCACTTCTCTTTTCCGTAGCCTACATATTTTTTCATATTTAGTCACTTTATTATATTCATGGATTATAATCTTGGTGTACATGAAGACTTATGGTATATATTTGTTCCTTCCATAAACCCACTTCCAACACTTAGTTCCTTTTTCTTTCATCGCGAACTTGCGGACTTATAATTTTGTATCTTTCCTTTCTTGTAAGTCCTCCCGAGAGGTATCAACACTTAACCATTTTTTCTTTCAGAGAGGGTTCGTGGGTTGGAAGACTTGCAGTTTCATTTGAATATTTCTTCCACCTCGACTCCCCGCCATGAAATGTCCAATTTCTTTCACACTTATTGAGTTGAATTGAATGTTGATATTACAGACTTAACTACTAAAATTGAATTTAGAAAAGCCTGATATTAATGAATTTTTTCTCGAGGAAATTAAATTTATTGCATTATTAACTCTTCCATTGAAAACATTATTCAAGTATTATTGAACAATATTGTATCATTTTTCTAAGAGGAATTACAAATAAGTACATCAACCTCGCAAATATGGTCGAGACAAAACAATAATTCTGCAGGGATACTTTGAATCTATTTGCTAGAGAAGATCACAATTACCACTAGTCAAGATCATATTGGTATTATTCAACATCACTAGACAGAGAAAAAAATAAAGTTTGGACATAAAGGATATCATTGGCTTGTTATGTGCCTAAATTATTCTACTGCAAAGATATTATCAGTTGGTGCATAGAAACATTTGTTCAGAATATAAGGACAATTCCACTACAGAATGACTCCCCTATTTTATTGGATCCTTCAGTCTTCAAGAAAATGTTGAAATTACGAGAGTTGAGAAAAACATGCCAAGGAGACAAAGATAGGAATAAATAACATAATAGAACTCCTGTAGGAATATTTGCAAGACCCTACAACAATACCACAAGACTTATCCAGAATTCAGGTCAGTTCTTTGAAAGACCCTTATCGATAAATTGCTTGGATTTTTACAAGAATCACTGGTCAAGATTATACAATCTCTATCCTTCGGTTGTATTTATATATTCTACATTTTACTGTCCATTAAAATTTTATCTTTGAATTCACAAAGATTATATATATTGAACTTTCTGCACAATTAATGAATTTTAAGAATGAGTAAAAGCTCTACATTGCTTCTTATCTGATATTTTCCATTACATACTATCATATTTTTAAAGGCCTGAGCATTGGAAAAAGGGTAAATTCAAAGGTTGGCCATGTGACTATGTGGTATCAAGTTCTCTGGAGAGAAAAGGTTATTCACTACTTTTATGAAGTAAATAATGATTTTGTGTCTGAATTTAAGAAATTTCTCTTTGGAGAGGATACTTCTACACTTTCATTGGAAGAATCCTCTTTTCTAAATACAAAGGGAGTTATGTAGAAAACGGATGATTATAACATCATCAAGATTTTTTGTTCCCATGAAAAACCTACCTTCCTTCCTTATTATTTGCCGGATAATTTTTTTATTATAGAGGTAGCAAGGAAATATAAATTTTGGTTCCATGTTTTTATGAAAAAAGGAAAACAAATTTTATTCCTTTGCCTTGTAAAGTTGGTGAAATTATGTTGAGAGGAATTGCCAAGATTGATGAATATGCTTCATATTTTGACCAGTATAATCTAAAATTTGTAGAATAAATCATGGGGTTTGATCCTAACCACCTATTTTATAACCATATGATATCAGTCAAACTGAGTCCTACATTATTTAATACCCTTATATTTGGAGAAGAATAAGTCTATAGTCATGACCCTCCTGCCCAATATACTAAGAAAATTATTGGTGATACAAATACCATAGTGAGTGATACAGAGCATTATAAGCAAAGAGGGAAAACCTTAGGAGAAAGAAGTGCCCAATCTCCCACTATTTCTCATAGAATTTTTTTCCTAAATTGAATTCTCAATATGCAATGGCTCAACAAAGAAACCCCTCAAATAATACTTCAGGCGATGATGGAGAGAAAAATCCTCCTCAAGGAAATTTAGAAAACCCTCATAAATTGAAAGTGAAAAGGAAAAGAATCAATTCTCAACATGGAGGGGAAGAACAAAACATACATGGAAATGATATTTTACTTGATGATGTGGATTTATATGTTGATATTGAAAATATCTAGTTCTCGGATGAAGAGGAATTGTACAATAAAATACACAATTTGTTGTCACACTTGATGTCTGGGATGACGTATATTCTAATGAAGAAACCTTTTTCGTACATAATTCATTATTTGATAAGTCTTCAAAGAAATTAATATTTGAAAGAACTTCGAAGAATAAAAAGGGGAAATCTTGTTCCACCATTGATCTCAGAGATATGCTTACATCAAAATTATCTTCAATTCATAAGGTTACAGGGGATGCACTAGATGTCTCAATAGTCGATATGGAGGAATAAAATATCGGGTTTAAGGAAAGAATCAAAGAATTGGAAGCAACTTTTATGTCTCCAACTATATTGGCCACTCTTGTTGCTATGGTTCAACCTGAGAGTATTCTTCAAAGAACCTATGAGTCAAGTTTAAGACTGAAAGTAATCTCAAGATTACTCATGGCTAATCGACATTTCATGGAGGAAAATATAAAGAAAATAATTTCACTTATTTTAGATATATGGGACTTGGAGAAAAGAGTTTCTTCTCTTGGGCTTAGAATACAAAATAATAAAGAATATTTGAATGAATATTTAAAAATGATGAAGGATTTCTTACAAATGGGGTTTCCATGTCCACTGCAAAAGTATCGACAATGACGAAACAAAGGATAAAATAAGAATTTTTTCCTTCTCAAATCCGCATGAAACAATTTAAAGCATGTAGGATTGAAAGGGTTAATACATTAAGAGGATTACTAAGCCAAATTAATGAATTATCACAAAAAAGACCGAGAATTATTCAAAAGTTATTGGGTTAGATATTGCAGGTACTACTATTGAAGTGGAAGATCCAAACTTGATATCAAATTCGATGCTCATGACTAGACAGTAGTTTGAGGAGCTAGTTAAAACCTTGAAAACATTATCAGCATAAAAATTTGATAGTATGGTGGAATATACTTATGATGATATTTGTAATTGGCTTGTGGAATATACAAATATAAATTTAGACATTGAGAATAAAACACAAAATTTATCTATTGACCATAGAGAAATTGAAAGCGAATTATTAAAAATCACAGTCAAGAAGGAAGTAATTGTTGCTCCTTTAAGAGAATAAATTCAAGAATGGTTAAACAAATATCTAATCAAGATTTTTGAGATTCCAATGGAATCCATTACAACTTACCACTTAATCACAACGAGAAATGACACGAAAATATGAGCAACAAGAAAATGAAGAGAGAAAGAGACTCCATCACAATAAGTTTATATTGATTACATGTTTTCTTCCTTCTCAAAATTCACCCAGTTGTATTTATTCTTTCATTAGAAAAATATAACCAAATTCTGATAACTTCATTTTTGTCTTCTTTCCAGATCTTTGTTTCTCATACATTGTTCCAAATTCCTCCCACTTCTTCAAACTTATTTCATATATATCATGGTCCACGGGATCCCTAATATCAGTCCATTTATGGACAAATGCCTTTTAAATTTCCAATACTGTAACAAACATTATTATTTTTGAGAAATTCCAAAGAACTATTTCGGAGTTGATTTTGACTCTATTTTGTAACTCTAAGTTTTGAGTATAAGATATTTGAAATTGAATTATCAAAATATTATTTTGATCTTAATAAGTAATACTCTTTCAAAGTTCTCTTGTCCAATTGGACCATTTCCTTTTATTTTGAATGTGATCAAAAAATTTATTAAGTGAACTGGATTATTTTCGGCACAAAATGAGAGCAGATATATAATAAAGAAATGTACAGATATATCTAATATATCCAATAATATAACATAAATATATCAGAGATGCAACCATAAACATATAGATACAGTAATACACAATTTCTATTAATGAGCGAAATGTACAAAACTATAAAAATACAGAGTGAAAGACTCGCTAGAATGGTGGCAACTTATCTCTGAGAAGAGATGTGATGACTACTCGCAGAAGATTATTAAAATGAGGGTCTAAATGAATTTTTAACATAAATAAAATCCAAAACCCTAACCCTGGAAAATAAAAAGCCAACAGTTTTGTGGACCCTGTTTTGGGTAGTTTTGTGTATCAACCTCCTGAGGGCATAACTTTGGCATACGATCTCCATTTGGGGTGCACGATAGCTTGTTGGAAAGGTATAATTGAGGAGATTCATTTTGGGGGATCAATTAGAGCCTTTGGTTATCATTGAGGTGTTCAATGCCTAAAAATATTCATTTAAGCCCTCAAAATGGCCCCAAAAGTTTAGGAACCGAAAACCTGCTAAAAATAGTAATTTGCCAGAAGACTATTTTGTGCCACTTGGAATAGGTGGGTGGCCACCGATATTCACCTGGATCAATACTCACTCCTTAGGAAGAAATGGTCTCTATTGCATTGAGTGCCTAGGGGAGAGGGGAAAACGATTATTGAATCTGAATCTTGGTGAGTTGCTTTCTCTATTGGAGACGTTGCATTGCCTGGTTTGTGGAAGGTTGTCACAGACCTATTGTTGGTGGGGTTGAATCTTTTCAACCAATCCAGCTACATGAGATGACTGTGTGCAGAAGGAATATTTGTGCTTTATTTCAATCTTTTCGACCTGCTTCTGTTGGATAAAAGGTGCTTGTACCAAGGTTGTAGTGGTTGTTGTGTCCTGATGTTCACCCTTTGAACAGACTGTGGAGTTGAATTTTGTAGTATGACATACTACCTTGAGAAACTGTTTAGGTGGGACAATAGTTGGAAATACCTCTGGTATCCTGTAGAGATGACCCCCTAGGGTAACAATGACACTAGGAGGTCGAGACTCATAGATAGCATGGTGCTTCCACATATATGGTTGGCCCAAGAGAACATCACAGACATCCAACAGGGAAACATCACATAATACCTCATCCTTGAATGGTTGACAATCGACACTACTAGCTGACAAAGAGATCACGTCCTTGGTGAAGCCACTTGATGGTGTATGGTTGCGGGTGTGGTGTTGTCAATAATCCAAACTATTTGACGATCTCTATTGAGATGAGGTTCTTATATATTCTGTTATCAACAATAAAATGAAATGGGGTACCCTTCAACCACATCTACGAATGAAAAAGGTTCCCCCCATCCTCAAGATCTACTAGTTCATCTGGTTGAATTGTTGTGATCACGACAATAACAGTGGGGTTTGCGTAGATGATTTGTCTTTTGCCAGTATTTTTCGAATCATATTATGAATCAGGGTTTGACTCCTTATCTTTGATCTTGGCCACCAATCATTTTTTGAGTGACATTCATCAGTGTTTTACTAGGGTATTTTGTGGAAATCACACCACTTTTTAGTGTCTTTCTTCGTCTTCTCATGATCCTTCTTTTCATGTGGCTTGGACTAGTTTTTAGGAGGTTGTTTGTTAGGGATGTCTTTATCATACTTTGGTTGTTGCGGATTCATAGACCCAAACTCTCATTTGTTTTGGTGTCTAAATTTATGCTCAGTTTGGATAGCATATCAATAGGCAACTCCCAGAGATGAGATGTCTAGAAACTCCATTTCAGTTTGGATGTATATGTGTAGAGCCCCACGATATTTTAGAACCAAATTCCACTCAGAATATTTGATACCCAGCTTGGTTCATAAGGTATGAAAGGTATTTTTGAACTCTGACACTTCTCAACCCCTCTCTTGAAGTAGCATGGTCCATCTCATGTACTGGTCATCATAGTTACCAATAGAGTAATATTTTTCCTTGACCGCATCCACAAAAAAATTCCAATTGGGATTAGCCCCATATATTCCAAAATCCTTCATGGAAATTTAATCCCAGTAAGTTTCCCACCAATGTTTGACATGGGGGAGAGCCTTAAGTAATGAGAAGGTGATATTTTCCCTGTCGAAAAAATTGTGAACAGAGAAATAACCTTATAGCATATTTAACCATTTTTCTAGGGCATTTGCATCTATCTGTCCTTCAAATATGAGAATATAAAAATAAACTTGTGCCTTTAAAGGTGAGGTGACTCTAAAGTGGTCACTTGATGAATACTCTTTATTTGTTATCGACAAGCATTGAAGGATGTGGGAAAAAATCTCCATCATTTCATCCCTCTATCACGTGAGAGCTTGCTCAAGCAACAGATTAATAGAATCGTCTTCTCTGTCGTTTTTCTTTTCTTCCGCCATGGAGGGTTTCTTGGGAAAATGATATTGATTTTCCTCAAGTGATACAAGCTCGGGACCAAAATTTCTATACTCAGACCTCATCGAGGACATGTACTGAAAAAAATGATCAAGAGCAGCCTGCTCTGATACCACTGATCCAGATGATTTTCGACATGAAATGAGAGAAGAGATATAATAAATAAATTTATAGAGATATCTCAAATATCCAATAATATAAAAGAAATATATCAGATATGAAACCATAAACATAGAGATACAGTAATGCACAATTTCTATTAATGAGAGAAATGTACAAAACTGTAAAAATACAAAGTGAAAGACTCGCTAGAATGGTGGTAGATTATCTCTAAAAAGAGATGTGACAGATACTCACATTTGAAAGAATATTATTAAAATGAGGCTCTAAAGGAATTTTTAACATAAATAAAATCCAAAACCATAACCCCGAAACATGAAAAGCCAACAGTTTTGTGGACCCCGTTTTGGGTAGTTTGGTGTATCAACTTCCCGGGGGTGTAACTTTGGCATACAATCTCCGTTTGGGGCACATGATAGCTCGTTGGAAAGATATCATAAAGGAGATTCGTTTTGGGGGATGAATTAGATCCATTGGTTATCATTGAGGTGCTTGATCCCAAAAAAACTTCAGTTAGTCCCTCAAAATGGCCCTGAAAGTTTGGAACTAAAAACCTGCTAAAAATGGTAAGTTTCTAGAAGGCTTTTTGTGCGAGTTGGAATAGGTGGGTAGCCACCGATATCCACCTAGATCATTAAGACTATGATGGATGTTAGGATATTATCATTTTTTGTTTTTTTTTCTATGTGTGATGTTTGATATTCCTCTCTCTCTCTCTCTCTCTCTCTCTCTCTCTCTCTCTCTCTCTATATATATATATATATATATATATATATATATATATCAGCGATTTGAATTTTCTTGAGCTATAAATATTTGGATTTTGTCATTTGATATAATCCTATATTATTTTGGATATCAAGTATTTAAACAATATCTTTATCTAAAGAGGAGTACCACCTCTATAAAATCACAGGAGAATTCATATCCTTGTGAGGTTGTCGATTTGATCCTGACAGATTCAAACATCAACAGTAACCTTGTTTGGATTTGCAAAAGTATGCTCCATGGAAATCAATAAGCCACCATAGTAAATTATTAATCATATTATGTAAAATTGAAATAGTAAACAAGTTAAGTAATGATAAATGAACAAATTCATAAATGCAAGGGAGTTAATGCTAGAAATCTCATTCATTAATTTGGAGACGACGATGACGAGAATATTCCAACATCTTTGATTCCTCACCATAAGATTATATTTTTTAATAAAAAAAATATGATTAATCCATCGATTTTGATAGGGGGGTGCCTATCAACATAAATATTTATCTTCTAATAAATTTTGACAGTTTATACACACGTCAAAAATATTACAGATTTTAATTTAAATATCATTTTTGACAATTTAATACACGTCAAAATCACAAATATCATTTTTGGCCAAAAATAACCATAGATCAACATATCATTTAAGAACCTACTTAATCCCCTGTTCCGATAATTCAATCAGATGCCCAAAAATTCTCCTGTGCAACTCTGATGGTGACCATTTGTTGGAAAATGGTTTGGATGGTCAGGAAAACACTTGATCAAAGATAACAATTGACGATCAATGGCATCTTGGTTCCAATGTGGTTTCAATATAAATATCATCGATGTGATATGTCATGCATATTATGAATGATATTGAAAGGGAAATGTAAATTCAAAATTTGAATGTCTACAGATTCAGTGATGGGATATCCATTAAGAGCTTACCTACCATGCCCTAGCCCATTTTCCATTTTTTGGGTCTACTTCGGTGGATCCCCTTTGTATTTGTCACATTGCGACGTTACTATGTTCAAAAAAATGCAATGTTACTATGTATGTCACATTGGGACGCTACTATGTTTGTCACATTCCAATATTATTGTGTTCATCACATTATAACATATGGGTTTGTTCGTTAGATTTTAATGTCGATTTATGTTCATCACATGAGAAGGTTGGTTTGTATTTGACGCATTACAAAAATGATGTTTTCGCCAATTTAATAAAAAAAAAAAAAAAAAATCTAACAAACTGTTTCCTTTGTGAAAAAGATATGAACTTTGAAATCATGTGATATAATACATAGAATGAAACTTAGAATCATAATTGTTCTAAGAACATTGATATCAAATGAACTCGAATTGAAAAAATATATCCCTTCCAAATAAGCATATATATAATTAGACTATGCATTTATGCATTCTACTTGTTGGTGTTGCAAATTGTGATTGTCAAGAAAAAACAAAGGGGTTAAACACAATTATGACTTATAGTAGTAAAATATTTAATTGAAATCCATTTATAACTAAATGTTATCGATTTTGTGGTATTTTTTTGGTGGATAGATTCATACAACTAATGTTTTCTCATACAACTAATGTGTTCATACAATGAAATTCTAGGAGAAAGTGTTTTTCATCTTCAACACTTTGAGTGTCACAAAGATGTCATATTCTTTCATTCCATGGAGTTTTATTTTTATATATTATTTTATTTTTATATTTTATAATGAAATAAATTTTTCATCAAAATTAATTTTTATAAAGATATGAAAGATATTTATATGTTTTGAAAAATTTTAAATATCTTTGTGTCAATCAAAATATAATTATTTTTCCTGATATAATATATTGTTATTAGACATTTGGTTTACATTGAACACTTTTTCTTTTAAAAAAAGTAAATAATATAATTATTTAATATTGTTAATTTTTTAATTTATTATTTTATTTATTTGATTTTCATTTTTATTATTATTGTTTGAATTTGATGAATTACTTATATTTTATGTATTAGTTTTTTGTCCACTATTTTAAATAATTTAATTTCAATTAAAAAGTATTTATATTTTATATGTTAGTATTTTGATTATTATTTTAAACGATTTAATTTCAAGTAAAACAACAAAATAATCATTTATAAGAGATGTCAAAACAAAAATATACATAATAATAATAATAAAATAAATTAAAATGGTACATAAAGTTTTAACAATAAAATAAAATTTTAAATGTATTAATGAAAATGACTTAAATGAATTAAAAAAAAATTAAATATATTAATGAAAATGACTTAAATTATTTTATTGTATAATTAAAATTTACAAAACAATATTAAATATAAATGTCATATAAAAATAATCTACAATTAAATGAACAATTTATCATAATAAATTTTGCAACCATAGGCAAGGTCATGTTTCATTGCAGTGAGGACTAAACATAATGTGACAGAGCTCAGGCATCTCCCTCTCTGACTAGGGTTTTCCCTAGCCGTCATCCATGTCTATTGCTTACTTTCTCCTGGTGGAGTGTCATCATCCCTTATTGTTTTCCCCAGCCATTGTGCTTTCCTAATGGAGATTCATCTATTGCTTGTTGTGGTTGACGATCAGAGCTATGGGTTATGCTCTTTTTCTGGAACTGGTCGAACAAAATCGTGGGCCTCTTATCCATGAGAAAGTCTCTCCTTCATGTTGGAGAGGGATGATTTTCCAAGAGGGTTGATTCAATTCCCTGTCTGGACTTGGGGCACTCTATGGAAAAGCAAAACTTCATCATTCTAACTAAGTGAGGTTTAGTTGATAAGTTTCTAGGCCTTTGGCCCAGTCCAAATATAGTTCTAGAATGGATTTCCAAGAATTGGTATGATCAAGACCCCCTTACTTTTTTTTGTGGAAAATGATTCTTCATTTTTATTTTCAAAACACCAAAAAGACCAAGACCTAATATGAAAATCTAGCCCCTACTTCATGGGTTCCAAGGGAATGTTCCTTTCCCAATGGACTCTGGAATTTAACCCATATATGGATATCTCCTCATCTCTTATTTGACTTAAAATTTTGCATCTTCCTCTTATTTTCTACGGTGAATATTGTTACAAAGCCATTGGAAATAATCTAGGTCGATATATTACCCATGTTGAATCTTAGGGAAATATTTTCATTTGTGCCACAATTTGCGTTGAAATGGATTTCTCAAAGGGTCTTCATAAGGTAATTCAGCTCAATCTAGAGGTTTGGAGTCACCACTAGGCCCTCGATTATGAGAAGTTACCTTTCAAATATAACATCTATCATGAATATGCACACTTCACCAAAATATTCCCTAAATCCAAAGAAACTCAGTCATTATAGAATAATGCGGATCAAGGATTCTAATAAGTTTCAAGAAATAAAAATAATAAGCATCCCAAGGGGGTCATCCTGACCACAAGTCCTAAGGCGTCCCTTCTAATCCCTCCAATAATAGGATCAAGGCTCTAGAAACTCAAGATGAAGAAAAAGAGAACTCATGGGAGGAATATTCTCAGCAGAATGGTCAAGATACTATTTTTGAGCCACCGAAAAAAGTACAAAATAATTAATAAAAATTAGCTAAAGGAAATGTGGCCTCACCCAAGGGAAACACATCTTCGCATTGGAAGGTTTTGGTTCCATATTTAGTGGATCATCCACCAATTGGGGTTTTGGTGGTCCCCCTACAAAATGGCCTACCTTCAGTGGGTGAGGAGAATGGTGATGCAAGGGAAGGAGAAGATAAATCTCCATCATTTTCAAAAATATTAAATAAGAACCCACGTACTTCTCCCCCTTTAACAAGAGGAAGGAAATTGAACAAAAAACGTAGAGAGAAATAAGTTGAATTAGGATTCGTAGGGGGTTCTTAGAGCACTCTAGATAACATCGTATATAGAAATGGGATAGCTTGGCATGTCTGTTAATTATATTTTTCTTATACATTTTATTATGTAACCAATTTGTAAGGATTTATTTTTGTAATCATGAAGTAGTAAGTTTGAATCTAGGGAAGTCTTGGGCTCTCTTTATAAAATCTAACCTAGAAATTTTGGTTCATTTTCATTATATTAAAGCTAGTACACTATTAATTCTAAAGAATCTAGTATGTCATTCAACTTGGCGCGACCCCCTATAATTTCTAATTTTGTATTAAAAAAAAAAAATTAATAAATTTTGCAACCATAAATTAAAAAACAAATTCATGAATCAATTTTATATTTCTAATTTTATAGGTCAACTCAAACATGCTTAAGTAGATATTTCCTTGTAAATTTTGAAAAATTAGATAATGTAAATATATTTAACAATAATTATCAATAAAGATATTTAAAAAAATAAAAATATGTAAATATTACAGTACTTAAATAATTAATAATTAATGAATTTTAATTATTATTCTTTATTAATGAATTTTAATTATTATTCTTTATTAATATATATATATATATATATATATATATATTTCTCAAAACATACAAACATACATACCTGAACCTGATTAACATGGTCCCTTGCTAGAACAAGGACCAGGATATGTCGGTGAAGGTGGAGGAACATCCTCAATATCCTCACTATCTTGCTGCCCATCTTTTATACCAAGTAGGCCAGACAGACATAGTGAGTGTGTATGTTGAGAAGGTAATTAGTCCATGAGATTGTAAGTATAAAATTGATTAATGCATTCCTATATGAATTTGTAATATGTTTGTAGGTGGGTTCTTCTCAAGAGAATCACTTGAATCGAAACTATCGCACAGTTTGGGACATAGAGAAGCCACCAGGGAGTGCTCTATAGTTTGGATTTGTGATATTCATTTCAAACAATGGGAAAACGGTGTGGCCAATAAAATCTATGCTTCCCTCAGACTAGAAGTCAGGGGTTATTTATTATTATGGACGTCATATTAGTGATGTTAATGAGGAGAAGTGTAGTCTGTGTGATAACAACAATGGTGGATGTAACAACTCACCAATTATATATATATATATATATATATATATATATATTCACCAGCATGTCACCAGCAATATGCATCGTTGAATCCATCGATTCAAGAATTAAATGGGGAAATGCTAGTTGTTGTGTCATTATAGCAACATTGTAGAGAATTTCGACATCATCACAAATTTGTATATATAATAATAAGTGGTATAAATAAAGTTTAGTAATTTAACCTAAGTTTTTTAAAAAATGAAAAGTAATGATTTGATTGATGTATAAATTTTCAATATCTTAACATTGAATATATATAAAAAAAAAAAAAAAAAATTGAAATTCAATTTTTGTATGGACTAAAGAAATAAATTAAACTTCAAACAAGAAATATAATTACTACTACCACCATCTCCTTAACTATGAACTGTATATTGCATTAAACACTAGTACAAGATAACTTTAAATATGAATTTGAAGTATGATTTTGTAATTGCTATATATGTATACCCTAACCTTATATACAAACACCCCAACTCTAACCCTAATAAATTTAATTGGAGATTTTACAAAGGTTTTAAACGTGATAGCTAGACATTTCTTTCATATTTTCATGAATATGTTGATGTTGCACTTGCATCATCCAAACATAGCATACACATCATAAATCTAAAAGGTAAACAATCACAAATACACTAATTAAATAGTTTCATTTTTCACTCTTAGGAATCTGAATGGATTTAACTAATGCAAAAACAAAGATGCCCAATATAACTCGTTCGCAATTTTTTCCCAAGTTTTGCAACATAGATCACCCCAATTCATAATAATCCCAACAACAAAATTGGGGAAACATCTTTTCATCCCTTTTCACATCATTGCACCTACGTCATATCATTATTGAAACAAGGGTTGCATGGCAACATAGTCCCTGCCAACTTATATTTTGAAAACGTTGAGTCAATTTATGTATTAAAAATATAATTTAAATAATTTAAAATTATGATTTCTACAGTACCAAATTTGTAAATTTCGTAATAACAATTAGATAATGGTAATAATAATTACGAAAAATAAAAAATTATAACCATTGGACTGCACTCATTAGACAATGGATGACCATATGTGTGTTTTATTTATTTGATAAATTAAAAATTATAACCATTGGACTGCACGCATTAGACAATGGATGACCATATGTGTGTTTTGTTTATTTGATAGACAACTAAAATCTATTTTAGTTATCAATTAGTAGCGAGTATAATAATTATGAGTCGTAATTAACAAATACAAAGTAACTCATCACCATTATTAAAAAAAAACATATTACCTAAAATAAAATAATATATTGATGGTCGGTGAAAAAACAACTTCTACTTTTATAAAATTATTTAACTCATATTAATAATTATATATTTTAAATAAAAATTATTAAAATTAAAATCATCAACAAAAA
>ML822736.1:58700-71272 GCA_009831015.1 Picea engelmannii
AATTGCATGTTGAAAATGTTGATATAATTTAGTAAATATCAATTTTTTTTTTATATTAAAAGAAAATATATTTAATTTGAAATTGGTTGCATAAACTTCACTTAAGATAAGTCAATTACTACATAAATTTAATTAGATGTTGAAAAGGTTCAACATAATTTCAAATTAAATATATTTATAACATATATATTAATACATACAGTTTTATACTTGATATTCAAAATGTTCATATAATTTTATAAGTCAATCATATTTCCCATTAGAAATAGCTTTCAAATGTAAAATTTATTGTGAAATTTATTACAATGTGATGAACAAGTCCTGATGTTGCAATGTCACATACATATCCTGATGTCATAATGCGACAAACATTTCCAAATGTCACAATGAAATGGACATAACCATTTGTCGCATTTTGATGTGCAGCACCCAATGTCACAATTTTCCAAACATAGTCCAATATTGCAATGAGACATACATTTCTTGATGTCACTATGTGACAAACATAGCATATTGTGAGAATCTGACAAATCTATTCCAATGCGATAATGTGTGTGACAAACAAAAATCCTACATCATAATGTATAGAACTCAAATCACAGTCTAACACACATAGCCCAACATTGCAATTTCTTACATAAACCTCACAATGTTACACTCATGACCATACATCACTATGTGACAAACTTTGTCTTTTGTCACATTGTGATGAACATTTCCCGACATTGCATTGTGAACATATCCACTATCCTCGCATTGTTACAATCACTTACCAACAAAACAATATGTCGAACATCTCTCGATGTCTCATTGTGACGAAAATAACAACATTGCAATGTGACAAACATAAACTAACGTCGCAATGTGATGAACATAGTCATGCCGGTGCAATGTGGACAAAACGTTGCAATGTGTTGAACACAAAAAACATTAAAATGTGTTGTACAACGATCTATCATTGCAATGTGAGGAATATTTCCTCACGTTGCAATGTGACATGCATATCCAAACGTCACAATGTGATGAAGATAACCTCCTCATCATAATGTTATGCAAATATATTGTCGTCATAAGGTGACAAAAAATGTCAAACATAGCCTCATCGTTGCAGTGTGATGAAAATAGCCTCCTCGTTGCAATCTTATGCAAATATCATGTAGTCATAAGGTGACAAAAAATGTCTTGTGCTTGTAATTTGTTGAACATAGCCCCATCATCACAATAAATGCCATGTTCTCACAATATGATGAACATACAAAATTCATGTTCATCACATAGACATATGAGATACGATGAACATACAATATTTATGTTCATGACATAACCACTTTTTACTTAAATGTCATCTCATGGCAATGTGATGAACATAGCCCTACCATCAAACTATCCCTATCATCATCAATATGTGAAAAACATTATCCTATCATCGCAATGTTATGAACATATCCTCATCTTCTCAATGTGATGCAAATATCCATTCATGATAATGTTACGCAAATATCCTACCCTTGCAATGTGATGAACATATACCTGGCGTCACAATGTGACAAACATAACCATATTGTCACAATGTGATGAACCTAGCCTTATACGATGAACATACGATGTGACGCACCTAACCATATTTTCGTAATGTGACGAATATAATTATGGTTGACCTTGATTGAACATAACCATATTGTCGCAATGTGATGAACATAGCCCCATCGTTGGAATGTGATGCAAATATCATTTCATCATATTGTGATGCAATTATCTTGTCATCTCAATCTGACGAACTTAGCCCCTACCTTCCAATGTGACAAAAATAACCATATTGTCGCAATATGACGAACATAGCCTCGTCATCACAATCTCATCAACATAGCCTCATTGTTGCAATGTTATGCAAATATGATGTTGTCATAATGTGACAAACAATTCCAAATTTCGCTATCTGAATGTTATCTGTAGTGTTGGTCAACCATGGTTAGCCATTTTCAACCATGGTCAACCATAGTCAACAATTTTCATGGTCAACCAAGTTCAAACATAGTGAAATTCATCCATAATGGACATCAACCATTGTGAATGTCAACCATTGTGAACGTCAACAATGTGACAAACATTTCCCAATGTTGCAATGTCATGAACATTTACTAATTTTGCATTGTCATGACCATTTCCCAACATCACTATATTACGAACATTTCTCAACATTGCAATGTGACGAGAATTTCCCAACATCGCAATGTGACGAATATTTCCCAACGTCGCAGTGTGATGAACATTTCTCAGCATCACAATTGTAACATCCCGCTTTGGCGCACTGAGAAAACTTATTATTTGAGGACACTTGCTTGCAAGTGATCTGGACTTCTATGATGTTAGACCATTTATACTTGATTATGATGCGATTGACAGATGACATGATGTGTTACTATTTGATGTCGATAGATGCTATTGACTCAGTTTTATTGAGTGTGCAGGGTTTTTGACGTTGAGGATGCAGAGGCATCGGTAGAATCCCCTTGGACTCCGGACTGAGTCAGGGAGTGTGCTTTTGGGTTGATATGTTTACTATGATGTTTCAATTTATTTGATGATTTGATGTCGACATTTCTGACATGATTGTTGATGATGCAGGCTGACGATAGCTTGCCAACCAGACTCACATATGGAGTAAAGGGGCCACACACGATTTGCAGAGAGGTTGAGGGAGAGGGGTGGACAGTAGCCCTGCCACTGCCTACTAGCACTCCCGCCGTGGCTCGAGTTGTAGGTTAACGATTACCTAGTTCGAGAGGATCCATGATGCCGTGAGGGCAGACTACGATAGTCGCTCACGATGATTCTAAGGGGCGCGCAATAAGGCGGGGGACTTATTCCTTAGAACCCTTAGTCTCCTACAAGTTCACCTAGCGGAGTGTTGACTCCAGGGGTTATAGATGTCTACCAATCAGTCGAGTTGGTGAGTGGCACCCTTGGAGCACGTGGTGCATCCTGAAGGGCACGTCACACAAAAGAAATTCAAGAGACGAGTGGCACCCTTGGAGCACGTGGTGCGTCCTAAAGGGAACGTCGCAATAATGTGGGGAAAGGAGTCAACCTTAATAGCCCTAAGACCTCAACACCTGAATAAATCCTTAAAACAATTCCCCTAACTAGGCGTCGCCAATTCAGAATTTGAGCCCTATGTCAAAAAAAAAAAAAAACATAATTCAAGACTATACATTAATATTCATTACCCCTATGATTTGCAACCTCCACCTAATCCAAGGAGTTTTCTTCCTTGATCTGATACATAAAACAATTCCTCCTTTAATTGAATTCATAAAGTAACTCCTTTCTAAATCGCATACTTAAGGCCTTTCCTCATTCCCGGTAATAAGCTTGATAATTTGTCTCTTTAGGAAGGTACTACTACTTCGCCCTAACATAATAATCAAAACTTAACCAACTCCTAATAACAATGCCATTATATTCTAGCTCACAACATCTCTGCAATTCAAATAACATTAGAATTTCATGTCCTACTAGCTAGCATTAACAATACAGGTGCTAATAATAAAATAAAACAAAAAAAAACCCACTTAAGCTAATGTGAGTCTTCATAAAGGGTGTAGGGTAAAATAAAGAGATTTAATAAATTAATTCAATTAGGGGGTTGTAAATTTGAAAAGAGGGAATTAATTTGTTAACTAAAGGGGGTTTAAAAGAAAATACATATATATATATTATGAATTTAAAAATATATATATATATATAATAATATGAAAAGATGCTTAGGCACAATCACCTTTTGAGTTTTCAAAAAGGAAATAAAAAGAAATAAATAAAAAGGGGAAAAAAAAAAACTTAAAAGAAATGGGATTTAGGGTTTTGGGAAAAACCTAATGGGATGAGGTCAAAAAAAGAGGATAAAAGAAAGAGATGGGGGGGGAAAGAAAGGGGATTTGCTATGAGATAGGGTTATGCTGTCAAAATTGCAACTGGACTGATTGCTTGTAGGAGTTGGGGATTTTCCGGCTGACTTGAGTGGTAGCTCAGCCTTGGAGGCGAGCTGGGAAGCTAGGTACTGTTTGGATTGTGTGGGGCCCCTTTGCGGCTTGAGGGGCTGAGGGGAAAGGAGATTACCCCTAGCATTTGGCTGGGAGGTACTGGTGAGTGCTTTGCGGTCGGCAAGAGGGAGCATCAAGGAGCACGCGGACACCAACCGGAGCGGGCGAGCAGGCCAAGGTATGTTTTGTATTTTGATGGAATGATAGTCTCTGGTTGCGTCTGAAAATTTAGATGGTTGTGTTTATATTTTGATGAATGCCTTAAGTTTCTGGTTCTTCGTCTTGGCACAGTTCTAGGGTTTCTCATTTCTGGTGATGGGCGTTCATATATATATATAATGGCAGTTTTTTTTGTTCGGTGGGTTTCCCTTGTATTTGTTGGGCATTAAATATGGTGGGCAAATCTTCCAGCGGGTTTCTTTTTACCTATTGGGGCGTTCCATTACCTGACCTGCGTTTTTATTCCATTGCGGGACATCTCCTTGTGACCTGCGTTTTTCATATAGTGGGCGTGTTCTTTTTACCTTGGGTTTACTCTTCTTTTACCTTGGGCGATTTTATACATGCAGTGGGCATTTCCTGCAGTGGGTTTTTCTTTTTGATATACTGGGCGTTGTTTTTTTTCCAATGAGATTTATCCTGTTACCTTACGCGTTTTTATACACACAGGGGGTGTTTCTCTTTCAGTGGGTTTACGATTGTACAGTGGGCGAAATTTGTGCAGTGGGGTTTCGTCCTTATTCAGTGGGCGATTTGTTTTTGTTCAGAGGATTTTCATTTTTGTACAGGGGCGAATGTTTATAGTGGGGTTTGATATTTTTCATACAGTGGGCAATTTATTTCTTAGTGGGTTCTGCTTTTCCGTGGACGTTTTTTTTTTCTTTTTACTGTGGACAATCTTGTTTATGGGTGTTTTACTCGTTACGGTGGGCGTCGAACTTCTGGGGCTTTTGCCTTCACTGTTTTTTTTTTTCTTACAACCCTGACTTCGTACTTACCTTATTCCGCGGAGGATACACATTCTGCCTGGGACGAAGCTTCCATTCCCTGCCTGTATATTTAAATGGCTTTGTCTTCTGCCCTTTTTTATTATTCCTCAATTTTCTGGGCAGCTACTTCTGCATTTTCGTTCCAATCGCTAATGTGTATATTTAATTTATGCAGAACTTTCAAAAAAAAAACTTCTTCCCATAACTGGAAACGAAAGGATAGCCTTACTTTTACATTTCCATAAACAAAATTCATTGACAAAATCTTCGCCATATTTAACAGTGCTAGCTTGTTAATTTAATTGAAGGGGATTTCCATATCTTTTTGTGTTTGTAATTTCTCTCTTAATCCTGTTGATAATTTGATTTTAATTCATTGCATTTATTGTGAATTTATCTGTGAATTGAGACTGGAGTGAGAATTATAACTTAGGAATGGAAATTGATTGATAATTTATAATTTCTCCTATCAAAAACTCTCTTAGTTTTCGAATTCCAACCCTAATTAGTTTTCAAATTCCATTTCAACCCTAAGTCTCTCTTTAGTTTTCGAATTCCAACCCTATCTTTGATGAATACGGTTCAGACATTTAGAATCAATTGGATAACCCATTCAGACATTTAAAATCAACTAGATCACCCAGACATTTGAAATGTCTCGGATCAATTGAACAGATCGAATATTTGTTGATGCACAGTGTTGAACATTTTCAATAAGGGATTATTCATTTTAATTAAAAGTGTGGTGTATAAATTAGGAAATATTAAAATAAGTTTAGTAAATTAGTGGTGGAGTGTTTTACTGGATTTTTAAATTAACCTTTTTATCATTTATCTCATCCAACAGTACTTAAAAATGCTTAGGTATATTTAAAATGGTCATAAAATTATATAAAATTGAAAATATGTAGTTAAATATTTAAAATGTAGTTTGACCGAGGCTTATTAAACTGGGTCAACTTCACATGTCAGGCGACTGTATGGTTGTATCGGAAAATGTAGAATTGTCCTGTTCATGGAGATTCATCCTATTCGCAACAAAATATTTATCTAGAAAATAATAGGTTCACTCTCAGTATTTTAGAGATGTTGTTTGCAGGGCTATTAGAAAATGATTTAGAATACGATTTTGAGATACTGTTCTCATTTGAATTTTGTTCAACTCTTCACATATTTTAATAAAGTTTACTTTTAATTATATTTTTTAGTAGGTTGTACAAATTATCTAGGTAATTTACATTATTAAACAAAGCTATGTGGTAGTAAATGTTTGCTGAATCAATTTTGATAATGTTTTGATTTGGACTTTGTATGGTGGATTTATGATATTATGAATGCTTTGGTTTTAACATATTATAAATGTTTTGGTTTTAAACATGTAATGGATTGAGTAATATATTAGAGAGAAAGGTCTCTTTTTAAGTGTGATTTAGAGTTGGATATGTTGTTGTTTTTTTGGATAAATTACAAAAACAAAACCTAGATCAATTATGCTCTTTGCCTTTATCTAGCTCTCGTTACATGTAAGGACCCTGGAAATAAGTACCATAACCTATTGGGGATTCAGTAAATGGGAATGTATTATTAATTAAAGTTGCTTGGTAATGGAGGGCATTTAATTAGGATGGCTAATTAATGAATTTACAATGTGCTCATGATAAGGCTAGTGTTCGAGTTATGGAAATTGTGGTAAGGATAAGGTAGTTCCAATGACAGGGATTGTTGTTAGGTTAATTGATTTTAAATATGAAATGATGTTGTCATCGTGGTAAGGATATGGTAGATTTACTGTGATGGATTATTGTTAGGTTAGTTGATTTAAGATATACCATGGTTTGTCATTATGGAAAAGTTATTGCAGTTGTACTTTTATGGAGGTCACCTACTGTTGAAGGTGCCTGTTATTGCGCAAAGTTAAGGTGATATAAATTTAATGTGTTTATTAGATCAAGATAATGGAATTGTATTGTTTATTGTTAAAGAAGAACTCACATGTTGAAATGATTCTGGAATTAAGCTCATAGAATTATTTCAGAGTTGGTAAGGGAGGGTGTTGTTCTTAAAATCAGTGTGGTACTGGGTTGGTAAGCCTTCCGTGTGTTTGGTCTTCTTGTGTCGGGTGGGAGATAGACACATCCTTGTAGCCTTAGTATGTATGTCTGGGTGTGTGATCTTACTACGTAAGGAATCCAGTGCCGTATCATGAGTCTCAAGCCCTTTAAAGGCAGGGTTCCCACTCTTGCAACACACCTGACAAAAATTACTAGTTTCTGCCTGAGCAGTCGACCATGAGCCTATCTGACCTTCTCTCTCTCCAGAGAAGAGGACTAAGATTAAATGCCCTACTTTCCTGTGGAGAAATAGTAAGATCTACTACCATGGATTCTTCCCTCTGCAATCGTTCTATGCATAACCCAGTAAGTCCTTAATGTTTTCCTTATGCGCCTTATGCCTTGGGTCGCTCCTCGCTTGCCGCTACTTGCTGTGCATCTGGTCTTCTTGTTGTGATCACCATGGTTGCATCTTGTTAGTCGTCAAGTGGGAACGTAGATTCAAGTGTGTCCGTTACTTCTACACGCGCGCACACACCTTAAACACAAAAAAAATAAAATTTGCACCTGTTATCAGAATTGTTGTCGTAACGAGGAGGGTTGTTACATATGGTATCAGAGCGGGTTCGACCCGCAACTTGGGGTTCTCTACGGCTTTCGTAGACATGATTTGGTTTTATTATACTGTTGTTGATCAAGTTGATTGTGTGTGTGCAGGTAATCATGGTTAGAGGACGTCGTGGAGGCAGACGACGAGGTGTTAGGGGAGGAGGCGAGACGCTTCCAGCTGCATCCACGCCTGAGGGGTATAACCCCCAGGGAGGCGAGAAGGTGCTCGGACAAGAACATATAACAGTTGGTGATGCTATTGGGATGATGAGATCCTTTCAGCGCATGTCTAAGGCTCTTATCAGTCGTTTGGATAGAGACGAGGCCAGGGCGCTGGCACCCCCTGAGGTTTTGCCACGTGCACTGGCCGTTACAGGTAGCATTCACCGTGAACTCGAGAAGGTAAAATTTCTCGAGTTCTTTGGGTCCCTGGACGGCGCCGCCGCCAAGGCATGGTTGGAGAATATGGCGATGTGCTTCGCACTTCGCGATTATACCTCCAACATGAAGGTTTGCATGGAGGTCTTTCAACTGAAGGGGAGCGCTCTTCTATGGTGGAAGACGCTCCTGCCGTAGCTGAACATGGTCGTTGAAGAGGTGTCATGGGAACTGTTCGAGGAACGGTCCCGAGAGAGGTACCTTTCAGAGGAATTCATTGAGCGTCAGCTCAATGAGTTCAACGCGCTACGACAGGGAGGTCGTACGGTGCCCGAGTATGAGGCACGATTTATGGAGCTGCTCTGGTATGCTCCGCACCTTAACACTGAGAAGCTCAAGATCAACAGGTTCATGTTTGGCCTTAACGACAGTCTGCGTGCAAAGGTTCTGATCTTGATGCCTCAAACCTTGCACGACGCTGTCCAAAAGGCCCTCATAGCAGAGGAGGAGCTTATTAGAGGGGGTCAGACTAGGACTTCAGCGAGACCCATAGGGCAGAGTTCATCTAGTACGCCGCGACATCAGACACTAGCGATACCGACGTCGGGACATCGTGGCTTCCAGAGGGGATCCACGTTCACTACACCTCGATGACCACCGCCTCAGCAGCGGACACCTTATCGAGGACCACAGCACCAGCAGCAGCATCGCCTGCAGCAGCAACAGTTCAGGCCTGTTCAGCAGAACAGACCAGGGTTTCAGGTCGGTGGGCAGTCATCTTCTACTTCGGGTACCAGGACTACTGGGCTGAAGAAGGGGTGTTGGACGTGTGGGGAGCCACACTACCAGTGCGACTGTCCTATGGAGAGGACCAGGACATCCGGATCAGCTGGACCCGCTATCATGGGAGATATGGGCAAGGCCCATCGGATAGATGCAGCGGTGAATAACCGCCAGGCAGAGCACCAGTCAACTGTGCTCGAGACGACAGGTATTGTCGCTGACCAGACCCTTAGTATTTTGATAGACCCAGGTGCTACTGAGAGTTTCATTTCTAGGGCAGCGCTAAAAAGGATTAAGGTAAAGGTAGTCGAACAGGATGAGTTTAGCTTCGTGGAGATGGCTTCGGGAGCTAAACAGAAGGTTGGAGGAAAGGTTATAAGTTGTGCCCTTAACCTGGGAGATTTTGTCACGAGAATCAACTTGTACGTCACGATATTAGGATCTTATGACGTCGTGATCGGTATGGATTGGTTGGAAATGCATGAGGCAATTCTCAACTGTAAGACGAAACGGTTGAACTTGGTTGATGACGAAGGACAGAGACTTGTGATTGTAGGAAGGAACTAGGGAGTTTCCCTGCGATTTGTCTCTTCCTTACAGTTACGGAAGAGTGCACGCAAGGGGTGCAAAATTTATGCGATCCTCGCTCTAAACGAGAAGGGAGTAGCGGAAGGTCTAGAACACCTTCTGATGGTGAAGGAATTTGCGGACATATTTCCGGAGGAGTTGCCTGGAATGTCGCCGGTAAGGGAACTGGAGTTTACCATAGACCTGAAACCGGGAACCGAACCAATAGCAAGAATGCCTTATCGGATGTCGACCCCAGAGTTGCAAGAATTGAAAATGTAACTGAAGGTGTTGTTGGACTTGGGACTGATACTTCCTAGTGTGTCACCTTGGGGTGCACCAGTTATTTTCATACGAAAGAAGGATAGATCGTGGAGGTTTTTCATTGACTACCGTCAACTGAACAAGGATACGATCAAGAATCAATATCCCTTACTAAGAATTGATGATCTGTTTGATCAAATGAAGGGTGTGACGGTGTTCTCCAAGATCGATTTGCGATTCGGGTATCACCAGTTACGGATCAAGGAGGATGACATCCCGAAGACTGCCTTTAAGATGAGATTTGGACATTACGAGTTTACTATTTTTCCATTTGGACTGACAAACGCCGCAGGGGTATTCATGAGTTTGATGAACGTGGTGTTCCACGAGTACTTGGACAAGTTCCCCCAAGTATTCATTGACGATATTTTGATCTACTCTTGGATGACAGAGGAGCATGACGAGAACTTGCGCTTGGTACTACAATGTTTACGAGAACACAAATTGTATGGGAAGTTGTCCAAATGCTCTTTTTACCAATCGAGGATTCACTACTTAGGGCATGTCATCTCCGACGAAGGTATCGCCGTGGATCCAACCAAGGTTGAGGCTATTATGGAATGGCCTGCGCCGACGAATGTCACAGAAGTGCGTAGTTTTATGGGATTAGCAGGATACTATCGAAGGTTTGTCGAGGGTTTTTCAAGGATAACAAATCCAATCACGGAATTGCAGAAGAAAAACAAGAAGTTCGTTTGGACAGAGAAATGTGCGGAAGCATTTCGAAGGCTTAAAGAGTTGTTGACCACCACGTCAATACTAAAGGCCCCTGACATGGACGCAGACTTCTTGGTATGCACTGACGCATCCAAGGAAGGTTTAGGCAGAGTCTTGATGCAGGACGGATGAGTGATTGCTTACATTTCGAGGAAGCTGAGAAGGCATGAGGAGAACTACGCGATGCACGATTTGGAGTTATTAGCCATCCTATATGCCTTGAAGGTTTGGAGACACTATCTTTTTGGACGAAAATTTGAATTAAAGACTGATCATTGTGGACTACAACACATTTTTACGCAAAGCGACCTGAACGCGCGACAACGGCGTTGGTCGGAATTTCTTAGCGAATACGATTTTGATATTACTTACATAAAGGGAATAGTGAACCGAGTGGCGGATGCCTTGAGTCGGAGGCCACGCATCTTTTTGGTGTTACCTCTTCAAACAAATCTATGTGAGAATATTCTCACCTTACAACGTGATGATGACTGGTACACCGAAGTCAAGGACTTTATCGGACAAAACACGATGATGGTACCATGATATGAGGGATATTCATTTGATAGCGATGGTTTAATGAGGTTTAGAGGTCAGATTTATGTATCGCCAAACGATGAGTTGAGGAAGTTGATCGTGAGCGAGGCTCATAGAGCAGTTTACATGGCTCACCCGGGAGTCACGAAGATGAGGGCAGACCTTAAACCCTTATTCTTCTGGAAAGGAATGAAGGTCGACATAGTCAACTTTGTGGCTATATGTCTCAAGTGTCAGCAGGTAAAGGCTGAACATAGACACCCGGTAGGATTACTTCAACCACATGCCATTCCGGAAACGAAATGGGAAGTTATTTCGATGGATTTTATTGTTGGATTGCCACTGACGGCAAGGAGACATGACTCGATTTTTTTAGTAGTATACACTCTGACGAAGAGTGCTCACTTTATTCCTGTGCGTACGACGTATCAGGCACCTGACATAGCGAGAGTTTTCATCATTGATATTGTGAGGCTGCATGGCGTGCCTAAAAATATTATATCCGATCGAGGATCGGTGTTTACAGGACAATTTTGGACGAGTTTCCAAGAGGCCTTGGGAACCCAACTTAATTTTATTACTGCGTATCACCCAGAGACCGACGGGATGACCGAATGAACCAACCAAACCTTGGAATACATGTTGCGCATGTACGTGATGGACCAACAAAAGCGTTGGGAGGAATTCGTGCCTCTAGTAGAATTCACTTACAACAACAATTATCAAAGCACCATAAAAATGGTGCCTTTTGAGTTTCTTTATGGGAGACCATGTCGGACGCCCTTGAGTTGAGATCAGCTTGAGTGTAACGACCCTATTGAATAAATGATTAAAGATTATAAAGAAAAATCAGTTAAAGAAATTAAGCATGATTAATTGTGTGGTAATCAAACTGTAGAATGCATTCAATGAACTGTGACAGAAATTAAGGAAAAGAAATAAAATAATGTAAGAACAGGGATGGCGTAGGCTTCCAAGGGTGGCGTGCGCAGGGCAAGAAGCCCATAAATCCCAAGACTATAAGGAAAATGTTAATGAAACGGAGTACGGGGGACAGAGGGTGGTTGTGAGGAGTAACTGCGTGAGGTGGTCGGGAGGAACAAGGCAGGGATGAGGGGGATGTGCGGGCCATTCGAAGGAGGATGGGCGCAGGAAAAACATTCTTTTGGGACCATTTTTCACAGTGAGCCGGGCTCTGGACTGTGAGGTGTGTGTGCTCAGATAGAGACACAGGACTTACTGGTGGTATCATATTGATCAGGGAGGCACGTGTTGCTGGAGGTTTTGGGCTCAGGGGCCAGGATATCCGTAGAGATCCTGGAGCTAGGACGTTTTCCCTAGTTGGCAGGGTGGACAATAGACTTGGGCAGTTATTTTTGTGTTTATGGCAGGTCTGGAATGAGTAGCAAGACAACAAGACAGCAGGGCAGCAAGGGAGCAACTGAAATTAGCATCAGATCCAGGTACTTGGTTAAGTTTGAATTCATTTCTTTCTGTTATCATCTCAGTATTTATTGAAAATGTTAAACTGTTGTAGTTGCTGTTATAAAATTCAATATCATGTTAAAAAGTTGTTC
>ML822737.1:16192-48189 GCA_009831015.1 Picea engelmannii
TAGATACAAGACACATGCATGGATAGTATACATCATGTTGTTTCCGGTGGTATGTGGCACATCACATGGATCCTCTTGGTTGAGGAGAAATGAATTTTTGAAGATGACAAAGTGAATTGAAGAAGGAAGTACATGTAGGCCCTAAAGATAATTAAATAAAAGAATTACAAAATAAGAAATTGTCAGATCCACTCTAATGTTAAAAGGAAGTGACATAAATGGTATAAATAAATATCATTATACATTCATTTGATACACAAATCGAATTTCGGAGGAAATTAGAAGCAAATAAGGTTTGATTTTAAGGGAGGATGAAGTCTTTTGGTGATGTGTTTTAAGGTATGTTATTTTCAGGTCATCTTACCATTTTTGCTATAATTTTTTTTTCTAGAACGATTCATATTGTGAAATTGCAATAATATTGAGAAGACATATTAGGGTACCTCTGGAAAACCTTTATGCTCTTAATCCACTATACTTATGGAGATACACTCTGTGGAAGATAGGGTTTGTGACAAGTCCTGAAGCTAGTCAATAAACATGTGTTCGCAATTTCACCATATGAATCATTCTAGAAAAAAAAAATTATAGCAAAAATGGTAAGATGACCTGAAAATAACATACCTTAGAACACATCACCAAAAGACTTCATCCTCCCTTGAAATCCGACCTTATTTACTTCTAATTTCCTTTGAAATTCGATTTGTGGATCAAATGAATGTATAATGATATTTATTTATACCATTTATGTCACTTCCTTTTAACATTAGAGTCAACCTGACAATTTCTTATTTTGTAATTCTTTTCTTTAATTATCTTCAAGGCCTACATGTACTTCCTTCTTTAATTCACTTTGTCATCTTCAAAAATTCATTTCTCCTCAACCATGAGGATCCATGCGACGTGCCACATACCACTAGAAACAACATGATGTATACTATCCATGCATGTGTCTTGTATCTACATGTGCATTTTCCTTCATGTCCAAATACCGTCATCAATCTTGCGGTCCAAAAACCATGACTAGGGTTGACATCAATCGAGCCTTTCTGGCCCGTTAGCACCAAGATTGTTTCCTTTTGGTAATTGATGCAGTCTTGTCAATCATCTCACATGATGAAATCCATCAATCCATTTGCAGTTTTCCTTTTTCTGTGTGTTCGTATTCAGATTGTCTAACTAAATAATCCATGCAAAATGCATGAGTAATTTTCTAGAATCAATTATTGTAAGAGTTCAATCAGGAGCAACTAACTATTTGTTTTATGAGGATATGTATTGTTATAAAGATCAAGGTTGATCACAGTGAATGCAACATTTTTGTGCAATTACAATTCTTTCTTCTTTCTATGAAATTGTGATTTAATTATTTAGTATTTAGTATACTATTATACTATTTCATTGAACGATTATCTAGTCCATAGATAGGCCTCCATAGATCTTTCATTTGGTATTAGAGTTGTTGTTGTTTTAGGGTAATCATGTCAAACACTAATTCATTGCCAATTCAAGAATTTAATGGAAGTGATTATGATTATTGGTGCGTCAAGATGATGACGTTTTTTATAGCGAAATATCTATGGGATATTGTAGAAACGGGTTATGCAAGCCAGAAGATTGGACCACTCTTACTGCAAATGATAGAGTAGCTAAGAAGGAATCTAGAAGGAAGAATACTCAAGATTTATTTCATATTCACATTGCTCTTGATAAAATCTTGTTTCCCAGAATTGCAGGTGCAAAGACAACAACGGATGCTGGAAGACTCTACAAGAATCTTGCCAAGGCAATGATCAAGTCAAAGTTGTCAAGCTACAAACATTGAAAAGAGAATTTGAGAATTTGAAGATGCAAGAAGATGAAAATGTAAGTGATTATTGTGTGAGAGTAAAATACGTAGTCAATAAGATGGCTACTCTTCGGGAAATTATTGACAAAGAGGTTTTGATTAAAAAGGTTTTGAGGTCTCTAAGACCAAGGTGGAACCATGTTGCAATAATTATTGAAGAATGGAATGATTTGTTTACTCTTCAGTTTGACTAATCACCTAGTTGTATTTGTTATGTCACATGAAAAAAGATTGATAGATTCATTTGAAGAAAGTGGCCAGAAAGATTTTTCTTCAAAATTGCAAAGTACAAAGAATGAAGATGCCAACACTAGCAGCAAACAAAACCAAAGCCAAGGTAGAGGTAAAAATCAGAATTATCCAAGAGGAAGAGGTGGTTCAAGAGGAAGAGGCATAGACAGATTTGATAAAAGAAATATTTAGTGCTATTATTGTAAAAGGTATGGTCACTTTGAAAGGGGGACTGGGATAAGACAAACCAACCCTAGTCCTAAGATAAGAGACTGTTAGAATGATGATTTCATTAGTATCTCAGAAGAAATGGAGCATTCATCACATGGATGTGAAAAGTGCCTTTTTGATTGGGTACTTAGAAGAAAAAGTGTTTCTGGAACAACCACACGGTTTTGAAGTGCAAGGAAAAGAACATCAAGTATAAAAGTTGAAGAAGGATTTGTATGTCCTCAACCAAGCACCAAGAACATGGTATGCTAGGATTGATGGATATTTTCAGAAGAGTGGCTTCAATAGAAGAAAAAGAAGGAAGTAGAACTATGTTATATAAAGACTGAAGAACAACTTGCAGACATTTTCACTAAGGCAGTTGCTAATGTCCAATTTTTGAAACTTCGAGATCAGATTGTGAGCCCTCTTAGCATCAAGGGGGAGTATGTTGGTAATTGATGCATTCTTGTCAATCATATGAACTGATGAAATGCTTCAGTCCATTTGCAGTTTTCTTTTTTAGGTCTGTTAGTATTCAAATATAGATTGTCTCACTAAATAATGCATGCGAAATGCATGAGTAGTTTTATAAAATCAATTGTTGTAAGCATTCAATTAGGAGTTGTTTGTTCTATGAGGCTATGTATTGTTATAAAGATCAAGGTGAATCACAGTGAACACAACCTTTTTGTGCAATTACAATTCTTTCTTCTTTTTATGATATTGTGATTTAATCATTTAGTATTTAGTATATTGTTATACTATTTCATTGAATGATTATCTAGTCCATAGATAGGCTTTCTTAGATCCTTCATCTCCTACTCTAACCAGTTCCCAAACTCCCTCCCATATAGCTTTAGATTTTCCATGTAATCTACATAATATAAACCAAATCAGAAATTATATCCACTGGCCCACTCAAAGTTGTCTAAAAAATCCAAAACAATATAACTTCGGACATCAACGCCTTCCCTGTTAAAATAAGTTGCATAGCCTAGTCAATACCCTTAATCTGTCCATCGCTCGTGAATATTCTACCCCATGTGTGACGCATGGCTATCGTAAAGAAAAGAAGAGGTTATGAAAATCATTACAACTGCACATGCAATGTTTACTATCATGCTCAACCGAGCCTTTGTGGCCTGTTACCACGAAGATTGTTTCCTACTCCCGTTGAAACTCCCAGGCTAAGCGATGAAGGAGAGATATAAAGGAGAGATGTGGTTTTAATGAGAGTTCCCATGGCTGCCACTGTTGCCTTTGGATTAGGATCTAACAAAAGCTCACAAAGAATTATCATAATTTCATACCACCACCATCCCAAGAACACAAATGCATAGTTAGGAAGAGACAAAATTAGAAGCGATCTCCACCCTTTGAGACATTCTTTGGATTTGGATCTAACAAAAGCTCACAAAGAATTATCATAATTTCATACCACCACCATCTGTAATGTCCCCACTTTGGGACATCATCACAGGGTAGAGACTTGTGATGACTAGAGTAGCCAGATGGATGTTATAGCGAGTATAGGGGTATTTGAGAGGCATTGTGGGGTCCAGTTGGCATTTATTGTCTTATTCCATCATTATGATCCATTCCGCAATGGTTGGCTTTGGTTTCGTTCCATTCCGACTATTTCCATGATTTTGACTATTTTGAGCTATAACTTAATTAAAATCACTAAAGAGGGCATTTGGGGCACATTACTTGGAGGAACCTCTGAGTGTAATAGCTCATTGGAATCAGGAGGAGCAACACTACAGGATGGGATGACTAGAAGTGACTTTCAGTGGCCAGGGAAGCCACAAGGAGAGATAAGGAGATTTTCAGAGGCAAAAAGGTTAATTAATTAATTAAAGTGATTTAATCAATTAATTAAATATTAATAAAATGAAAGTCACTTTGGAGGGACAAGGTGAGCCAAAAAGTCTAAATGGAAGGCAAGGGACTCTACTCATCATTCATGTATGATCTTATTTTGATTTATGGCTTCTAGCTAGTGAGCCCAATATTGGGGGTTTTGAGGGTTTTGACATAACAAACCCTAGAGGATGATTCAGTGGTTAAAGATTCCACCTATATTATCCCAAGCTTGGTCTCGGAGATGCAATACTCTCCCATACCATTATAGTTCTAGATATACTCAGTTGCAGGAGGATTCTACATCAGTTTCATGTGCAGAAAGAGAGAGGGTGCGCCAGTTAAGAGATTCTAGAAAGAGGAGCGCACCATCTTTGGAGAGAGATTCGTTGTAGGAGATTGGCAGGGCTGTTAAGGATTCTATCACTTGGGTTTTCATTGCAGGTCCTTGGACATTAGATCTAGTGATTTCTGAGACAGTTTTATGGCTCATATTATTTCTTGAGTAGTGGGGCGAATTGAAGAGAAGGAGGGTATTTTTGAGATCCAGATCTAGTCTGTTTGGAGGGGTTACACTTCAGATATGACCCTGAGACTTTACCTAGTGACTTGTGATGTCCTGATCTATATTTTTGGAGATTTTCAGAGCATTTGGAGGCCTCCTTCAGTAGGGCCGAATTATCTAGGGTTTCATTCATCTAGTGGGGTGCACCATTCAGTGGGGGATTTCAGATCTACAGAGATTGAGAGGGATCTTGGAGATTCGGTCACCTGGGTTGTTCTTACCATCACCCGATCTATCAGTTGGCATATTTATTAGGGTGATTGGACACGTTTGGAAGTAGGGCTGAATTATCTAGGGTTTCAGTCATCTAGTGGGGCGCACCATTGAGTGGGGGATTTCAGATCTACAGAGATTGAGAGGGATCTTGGAGATTCGATCAAGTGGGTTGTTCTTACCATCACCCGATCTATTAGTTGGAATATTTATTAGGGTGATTGGACACTTGTGACAGCAGGGTTTAATTATTGAGGGTTTCAACCTTCTATTGGAGCATGGCATTCTTCAGCTGAAGAGTTTGGCATTAAGATCTGCTTGTATTGATCTTAATTTATCATTCAGCCTTTGGAGGCATCTTTTGTATTAGCGGGAGAATTTTGTAGCAGCTCTTATCTATTATCTATCTTCTTGGCCATCTGTTGAGCATTCGAGATCGACATCTTCATTGTAGCAGGTTTCTTTATTTTATGAATAAAGAAGAATTGAGATGTTTTGGCTTGTCTATCTTATTGCATATGGTTGATGTATGTTCCATGGTTATCTCTTTCTGTTATTTGTTGCATACACACATATAAACACATCTAAAAGGTAGATCAACAAAGTGTTTGACAAAATACCTCACTCAGAAAAGGTTTTAAAAAGACACAAAAACAGTGATGATCCTTGCATAATGGTTGGTATCAGAGCTTAGATTCCTGCCAACCAGTGGGGATTAGTAAAGTTACAATAAGATGGATATTCTTATGAGGATTGAGGAGTGTGAAAGGGAATATAAAACCATCAATAATTTCAAAGGGTTCATAACATTCCAATGGTTCCTATCCTATAAAAATACTAGTTGGAGAAAAAAGAAGATTGCAGGTGGGCTCAAGGCAATTGAGAAAATTAGAGCAGCCTTTGGGTGGAATACCACGCCCACTAGGAGGGAAAAATAGAGAAATCCCACACCCAGTAGGAGCACGCAACGTTGCTACAGTTGCAAGGTGCCTTGGGAACCTGATCATAGGTGTAGGGGTAAGGGTAAGAAGCATATTGTTGAGGTACGAGAGGACAATGATGATGAGGCATGTGAGGATGGATCGATTCAGGCTTATCTGGGGTAGTGCGATGATGATAGTGACTCTTGCACAGAGGCTAGTGATAGTGACTCTACCTCAGAGGATAGTGATGATGACTCTTGCACAGAGGCTAGTGGTGCTTGCATGCTTGAGGAGGAGGATGGCCCTTGTGTAGTGGATAGGCAGCTGGATGGATAGGATGATAGCACCAGTGTATCAACAGACATATCACATACCATTGATGACCTTATGCCTCAGCAGTGTGGTGACACTAGTGAGGAGTTACATGTGTTAGCACCTCGAGATGATGAGCTTCCTATGGGGGCTGTGGCACATCTATCACTTGTTCAGACACCCATGATAGCCACGTCACATGAGTAGATCAGTGGCACGACAGTATGATGGATGAGCTTAGTGTGAGGGATGCACACCATGGATAGGTAGACCCACAGGTCCAGGGGGAGGTATATGACGTATAGGGAGTTGACCTCACACATACAGGTCAGCCAGAGGAGATGGAGGCACAACTATTCGAGACTCCATTGGTTGAGCAGGCTGTAGAGGCTGATAGATTGATGGAGCACTTACTTCCAGGATCGACTTGCATTGATGAGGATGGACTCTTTAGTATTTAGGATGACCATAGCATGTGTTTGTACATATCTATATGGGATCCAGGTGCAGATGATAGTAGTAGGTTGAGTGCACAGGAGGATACAACTACTCATACAGGATATAGTGTGATTCAGGGGGAGGTAACACCTAGTGATGGGGTGCAGTGGCATATAGGAGTACCCAGCAGCATAGTAGACAGTGGACAATTCATCACGTCATCGTATGCAAAGAGTGTTTTGGGGGATTCTAGAGTTAGCACTAGTAGGACTGACACTAGTAGTGAGGGGTCTGAGATGGAATCTCAGCATGACCATGATCATGTGTCACACCACTTAGCAGCACAGTTGAGAGTTAGTGAGACTATGATCAGGGTAGCCACTAGAAGTATTGATGACATGCATGAAGTGATGGCAGATTACTATTGGAGAGAATCAGTGGCACAGGGTAGCTCAGATGGAGGATTTTCCATGGATGATTTTCACACTCTCCAGGAGAGAGTGTCTATGATGAGGACTGACTACCAGTAGTTTTTGACAGATAGGGATTATCTACTGAGGGTTGGTGAGATGTATCATGAGGCTCTGAGGGAGCAGGAGTTGGATATGGACCGACTCACACAAGAGTTGGAGAGAACTCGAGGATTCTTGAGAGGCACACAAGCCGCTCCTCAAGAATTAGAGTCTAGATCAGATGAGTCTCTTGAGGAGATCCATCAGAGATCCACTTCATCTGTCTCAGTGGACACTCAGATGTATCAGTCAGTCACGTTGATAGAGGATGTTGATGATCTAGCAGAGGAGCACCAGTTGATGGGGGACACTTCCATTTCTGTCTTGGGAGTGGTTGACCTCCATGTAGAGGTTGATCCAGCAACACACCCCAAATCTATGATGTGGCATGAGTCTATCGGAGACGACATGAGTATGTGATAGCATATAGTGATGAGTGATAGTTCATAGAGACTTGTCGAGATGTATGATGAGATCCATAGGGGTATAGTGACTTGCAGGGAGGAGAACACCTAGGGGAGTATGAAGATGTCACTCATTTGCAACAGCACATAGTCATGGGGGATCACCTTCACAATTTCAGCAACTGCATGAGAGATGAGAGAGGGAGGTTGGTTGACCAGCAGTCAGATGGGTTACTTCCAGTTGTATTGGATGGTTGGGATTCAATGATGACCACAGGAGAACATCTATCATGGATACCGATGGAAGAGCTTCTGGTTGAATCCTTGGGATTGACCAAAGCATGTGACACCTCCCAGTCCTATAGTCAGCTACATATATGTTTGTTATCCTTTTCTGACACATTTATCATTGATAGGAGCATGAGGAGGATAGCAGATGAGCATAGAGCGCTTATGACAGTGATTAGTCTCACACAGGAGCAGTTAGAGGAGATTGTAAGTGATAAACTTCCAAGTTTGCTATGGGACCCAGGATTCCATTTTGTCAGCACGGTGTTCATGTTGACCCAGGTTGCACCAGAAAGCCACACACTCCACCTTGGTTTGGTTTGGAGTGGATCTGTAGGTACTTTTTCTATGGGGTGAGACCTTTCCTTCCACTTGATCATTATGATAGGGCATGGAGATGTTTGGATACGTACTCCTTCTACAGAGATGCCTATACAGATACAGTTTCTGGACAGCAGGTCTAGTGGTCACAGGTATTTCAGTTTGAGGATCCCGGAGAGGAGGATTCAAGATGTATGTAGGGGGAAGACAATCATGGTCAGCACAGTGCAGTGTCAGCATGAGGATATGTGACAGAGGTTATCATGGGACCCAGGGATTACAGGATTGAGCAGTTCATTGACCAACAGGGGAGAGTGGACCATTGCAGGGGAAAGTTATTCTAACTTTCCACTGATCTTCAGTGTCGAGAGGAGCGCATCGCTTGCGGGTGCATCACGGAGGTCTTGCATCACCTCAGTCGAACATCAACATGTGCAGTTGATGGAACTCGTGTGGATCTTGGTAGAGATTTGGAGGATGGACTCATTTCAATATGAGGCCATGTGTCATATGCAGGAGCTTCACAAGGTCGATATCTTTCAGGACTATGCTTCACAGAGTATTGCAGTTCACTTCCTCATATGGGATCCAGGGGGTGGAGTGCACTATTGTTCATCTTTCGAGGGGTTCTACTGTGTATCCCACAGGTGGACATGGGATCCTGGCATTTTAGTTGAGTGGATTTGGCTATTTCTTGAGGACAAGCAATTTTCTAGCAGGGAGGACTGTAATGTCCCCACTTTGGGACATCATCATAGGGTAGAGACTTATGATGACCAGAGTAGCCAGATGGATGTTATAACGAGTATAGGGGTATTTGAGAGGCATTGTGGGGTCCAGTTTGAATTTATCATCATATTCCATTATTATGAGCCATTCCACACAGGTTGGATTTGGTTTCGTTCCATTCCGACGATTTCCATGATTTTGACTATTTTGAGCTATAAGTTAATTAAAATCACTGAAGAGGGCATTTGGGGCACATTACTTGGAGGAACCTCTCAGTGTAATAGCTCATTGGAATCAGGAGGAGCAGGACTATAGGATGGGATGGCTACAAGTGACTTTCAGTGGCCAAGGAAGCCACAAGGAGAGATAAGGATATTTTCAGAGGTAAAAAGGTTAATTAATTAATTAAAGTGATTTAATTAATTAATTAAATATTAATAAAATGAAAGTCACTTTGGAGGGACAAGGTGAGACAAAAAGTATAAATGGAAGGCAAGGGCCTCTACTCATCATTCATGTATGATCTTATTTTGATTTCTCGCTTCTAGCTAGTGAGCCCAATATTGGGGGTTTTGAGGGTTTTGACATAACAAACCCTAGAGGACGATTCGGTGGTGAAAGATTCCACCTATCTTGTCCCAAGCTTGGTATCGGAGATGCAATACTCTCCCACACCATTCTATTTCCAGATCTACTCAGTTGCAGGAGGATTCTACATCAGTTTCATGTGCAGATAGAGAGAGGGTGCACCAGTTGAGGGATTCCAGCAAGAGGAGCGCACCATCTTTGGAGAGAGATTCTTTGTAGGAGGTTGGCAAGGCCATTGAGGATTCTATCACTTGGGTTTTCATTGTAGGGCCTTGGACATCAGATCTAGTGCTTTCTGAAACAATTTTATGGCTCAGATTATTTCTTGAGTAGTGGGGCGAATTGAAGAGAAGGAGGGCGTTTTTGAGATCCAGATCTAGTCTGTTTGGAGGGGTTACACTTCAGATATGACCCTGAGACTTTACCTAGTGACTTGCGATGTCTCGATCTATATTTCTGGATATTTTCAGAGCATTTGGAGGCCTCCTTCAGCAGTGTTGAATTATCTAGGGTTTCAGTCATCTAGTGGGGTGCACCATTCAGTGGGGGATTTCAGATCTATAGAGATTGAGAGGGATCTTGGAGATTCGGTCACCTGGGTTGTTCTTACCATCACCCAATCTATCAGTTGGCATATTTATTAGGGTGAATGGACACTTTTGATAGTAGGGCTGAATTATCTAGGGTTTCAGTCATCGAGTGGGGCGCACCATTCAGTGGGGGATTTCAGATTTACAGAGATTGAGAGGGATCTTGGAGATTCGGTCACCTGGGTTGTTCTTACCATCACCCGATCTATCAGTTGGCATATTTATTAGGGTGATTGGACACTTTTGGCAGCAGGGCCGAATTATTGAGGGTTTCAACCTTCTATTGGAGCGTGGCATTCTTCAGCTGGAGAGTTTGGCATTAAGATCTGCTTGTATTGATCTTAATTTCTCATTCAGCCTTTGGAGGCATATTTTGTATTAGCGAGAGCATTTTGTAGCAGCCCTTATCTATTATCTATCTTCTTGACCATCTGTTGAGCATTCCAGATCGGCGTTTTCATTGTAGCAGGTTTCTTTATTTTATGAATAAAGATTAATTGAGATGTTTTGGCTTGTCTATCTTAATGCATATGGTTGAGGTATGTTCCATGGTTATCTGTTTCTGTTATTTGCTGCATACACACATATAAACACATCTAAAAGGTAGATCAACAAAGTGTTTGACAAAATACCTCACTCAAAAAAGGTTTTAAAAAGACACCAAAACAGTGATGATCCTTGCATAATGGCTTGGGATCATTACACCATCCCAAGCACACAAATGCATAGCTAGGAAATAGTATAACAATATACTAACAATATCTATTCAAAAAATTTATATAACAAAACATTTGAACTCTTTTATATTGTATATTTGACATAACAATCTCAGATATGAATGAAAAGGGAGAAACAAGCTACATCTTCAACTATTATTTTATCACAATAACATAATGAATCAACTATGTTTTCTCACATTTGCAATGATAATAAACTATATTTTCTCACATTTACAATGAAAATATCTAAATATTGTTTTATTCCATATAATACTATCATAAATAAATTCTTCTATTAAGCATTTGAAGCATCATAGCTCTATATTAGTTGAGATCTAGTAAATTAGATGACTTTCAAATAATTATTTTATCATTATTCTAACATTTAACTTATCAAAAATAACATTTAACTTATCCAAAATAAATTATTTTATTAAACATTTACTCTATCATAAGTCAATATTAATTAAAATTAATATCAAGATCTAGTAAATTAGATGACTTTCAAATAATTATTTTATCATTATTCTAACATTTAACTTATCAAAAATAATATTTAACTTATCGAAAATAAATTATTTTATTAAACATTTACTCTATCATAAATAAATATTAATTAAAATTCAGATATCATAATTTTATAAAACTATTTTATCATAAATTAATATTAATTAAAAATGCGATATCATAACTCTAGATAAAATTTATATTGTTGAACTTGCTAGACCCTTTGATTATATATAATCAAAACATTATGTAATATTTATAAATATTATATATTTTATTATTTATTAATTAATAAATAATATTGATTGTTGGCGAACATTCTATGTAAATCTGTCCATTGCTCCCGAACATTCTATCACATGACGCATGTCTACCATAAATAAGATGGTTATGAAACTCCTTACAACTTCACATATAATGCTTACTATCATACTCAATCGAGATTTTTTTGGCTTGTTAGCACGAAGTTCGTTTCCTACTCTTGTTGAAACTCCCAGGCTAAGGGTGCTTACTATCATGCTCAACCAAGCCTTTTTTGGCATGTGAGCACCAAGCTCATTTCCTACTCTCGTTGAAACTCCCAGCCTAAGGGACGAAGGGAAGATATAAAGGAGAGATGTGGTTTGGATGAGAATTCCCATGGTTTCCACTATTGCCTTTGGATTTAACAGGAATTGTCACCATTCCACACCACCATTCCAGGCACACAGATGCACAGGGAAGAGACAAACTCAGAAGTGCCCTCCACCCTTCGAGGCATTCTTCTGATGGCATTTGGAGGATTTCTTGTACGCACCCGATAAATAAAGGTGATTCTTTTGATGGAATTTGGAGGATTTCTTGTACGCACCCGATAAATAAAGGTAACATATCAATTCCAATACCATATTGAAATTTCAATATGGTATTGGCATTGGCATGATATTGGCATGATATTGGCAGGATTTCTAGGGGGTCTCTCTGGCTGCAGTGTGTACAAATTTGAATATGGTATTGGCATTGATATGATACCTTTATTTATCGGCTGCATACAACAAATCCTGGAAAATGTCTTCAAAAGAATGTCCCAAAGTGTGGAGATCGCTTCTAAGTTTTTCCTATGCATTTGTGTGCTTGGGATGGTGGTGGTATGAAATTATGATAATTCTTTGTGAGCTTTTGTTAGATCCAAATCCAAGGAATGTCTCAAAGGGTGGAGATCCCTTCTAAGTTTGTCTCTTCCTAGCTATGCATTTGTGTGCTTGGGATCGTGGTGGTATGAAATTATGATAATTCTTTGTGAGCTTTTGTTAGATCCAAATCCAAAGGCAACAGTGGTAGCCGTGGCAACTCTCATTCAAAACACATCTCTCCTTTATATCTCTCCTTCGTCGCTTAGCCTGGGAGTTTCAACTAGAGTAGGAAACGATCTTCTTGCTAACATGCCACAAAGGCTAGGTTGAGTATGATGGTAAACATTGCATGTGCAGTTGTAATGAGTTTCATAACTAGCTTCTTTTATTTACGATATCCATGCGTCACACATGGGGTAGAATGTTCACGAGCGATGGACAGATTAAGGGTATTGGCTAGGATTTGCAACTTTATTTTACAGGGAAGGCACTGATGTCCGAAGTTATATTGTTTGGGCTTTTTTAGACAACTTTGAGTGGGCCGGTGGATATAATTTCTGATTTGGTTTATATTATGTAGATTACATGGAAAATCTAAAGCTATATGGGAGGGCATCTGGGCATTGGTTAGAGTAGGAAATAAAGGATCTATGCAAGCCTATCTATGGACTAGATAATCATTCAATGAAATAGTATAACAATATACTAAATGCTAAATGATTAAATCACAATATCATAAAAAGAAGAAAGAATTGTAATTGCACAAAAAGGTTGCGTTCACTGTGATCCACCTCATAGAACAAACGACCCCTAATTGAATGCTTACAACAATTGATTTTAGAAAAATACTCATGCATTTTGCATGAATTATTTAGTCAGACAATATGATGGATTGCGTCATCTCAGATGATTGACAAGACTCCATCAATTACCAACATGAGGGCTCAGAATCTGATCTCGAAGTTTCAAAAACTGCACATTAGCAACTGCCTTAGTGAAAATGTCTACAAGTTGTTCTTGATTCTTTATATAACATAGTTCTAATTCCTTATTTTTCTTCTATTGAAGCCACTCTCCTGAAAATATCCATTAATCCTAGCATACCATGTTCTTGGTGCTTGGTTGAGGCCATTCAAAGCCTTCTTCAACTTGTATACTTGATGTTCTTTTCCTTGCACTTCAAAAGCTTGTGGTTGTTCCACAAACACTTCTTCTTCTAACTACCCATTCAAAAATGCACTTTTCACATCCATGTGATGAATACTCCATTTCTTCTGAGCTACTAATGAAATCATCATTCTAACAGTCTCTTGTCTTAGGACTAGAGTTGGTTTGTCTTATCCCAATCCCCCTTTTCTTTATGGCGTATATGGTTGTAATACCTACTTGATTTAACAAATTTTAAATGGATAACTCGTTATGCCAACTCAAATTTAAAAAGGGGAATGTTGAGTTAATATTGACTTGGTCATAAGGTAAGTTTAGTGAACACATGTTTACTAACTACTTTCAGGACTTGTCACAAACCCTATCTTCCACAGACTGTATCTCCGTAAGTATATGGAATCAAGAGCAGAAAGGTTTGCCATAGGTACCTTGATATGTCTTCTCAATACCATAGCAATTTCACCATATGAATCGTTCTAGAAAAAAACCATTATAGAAAAAATGGTAAGATGACCTGAAAATAACATACCTTAGAACACATCACCAAAAGACTTCATCCTCCCTTGAAATCCGACCTTATTTACTTCTAATTTCCTCTGAAATTCGATTTGTGTATCAAATGAATGTATAATGATATTTATTTATACCATTTATGTCACTTCCTTTTAACATTAGAGTCGACCTGACAATTTCTTATTTTGTAATTCTTTTCTTTAATTATCTTCAGGGCCTACATGCACTTCCCTCTTCAATTCACTTTGTCATCTTCAAAAATTCATTTGTCCTCAACCATGAGGATCCATGTGACGTGCCACATACCATTGGAAACAACATGATGTATACTATCCATGCATGTGTCTTGTATCTACATGTGCATTTTTCTTCATGTCAAAATACCTTCATCAATCTTGGGGTCCAAAAACCATGACTAGGGTTGACATCAATTGATCCTTTTTGGACCATTAGCACCAAGATTGTTTCCTGTTGGTAATTGATGCAGTCTTGTCAATCATCTAACATGATGAAATCCATCAATCCATTTGCAGTTTTTCTTTTTCTGTGTGTTAGTATTCAGATACAGATTGTCTCACTAAATAATGCATGCAAAATGCATGAGTAATTTTCTAAAATCAATTGTTGTAAGAGTTCAATTAGGAGAAACTAACTACTTGTTTTATGAGGCTATGTATTGTTATAAAGATCAAGGTTGATCATAGTGAATGCAACATTTTTGTGAAATTATAATTCTTTCTTCTTTCTATGAGATTGTGATTTAATTATTTAGTATTTAGTATACTATTATGCTATTTAATTGAATGATTATCTAGTCCATATATAGGCCTACATAGATCCTTCATTTGGTATTAGAGTTGTTGTTGTTTTAGGGTAATCATGTCAAACACTAATTCATTGCCAATTCCAGAATTTAATGGAAGTGATTATGATTTATGGTGCGTCAAGGTGATGACGTTTTTTATAGGGAAAGATCTATGGGAAATTGTAGAAACGGGTTAGGGAGAGCTAGAAGATTGGACCACTCTTACTGCAAATTATAGAGTAGCTAAGAAGGAATCTAGAAGGAAGAATGCTCAAGCTTTATTTCATATTCACATTTCTCTTGATAAAATCTTGTTTCCAAGAATTGTAGGTGCAAAGACAGCAACAGATGTTGGAGGACTCTACAAGAACCTTACCAAGGCAATGATCAAGTCAAAGTTGTCAAGCTACAAACATTTAAAAAAGAATTTGAAAATTTGAAGATGCAAGAAGATGAAAATGTAAGTGATTCTTGTGTGAGAGTAAAAGACGTAGTCAATAAGATGGCTACTCTTCGGGAAATTGTGGACAACGAGGTTTTGATTAAAAAGTTGTTGAGGTCTCTAACACCAAGGTGAAACCATGTTGCAATAATCATTGAAGAAAGCAAGGATTTGTCTACTCTTCAGTTTGACTGATCACCTAGTTGGATCTCTTATGTCTCATGGAAAAATATTGATAGATTCATTTGAGGAACATGGCCAAAAAGATTTTTCTTCAAAATTGCAAATTACAAAGAATGAAGATGCCAACACTAGCAGCAAACGAAACCAAAGCCAAGGTAGAGGTCAAAATTAGAATTATCCAAGAGAAAGAGGTGGTTCAAGAGGAAGAGGTAGCGACATATTTGACAAAAGAAATATCCAGTGCTATTATTGTAAAAGGTATGGTCACTTTGAAAGGGGGATTGGGATAAGACAAACCAACCCTAGTCCTAAGACAAGAGACTGTTAAAATGATGATTTCATTAGTAGCTCAGAAGAAATGGAGCATTCATCACATGGATGTGAAAAGTGCCTTTTTGAATGGGTACTTAGAAGAAAAAGTGTTTGTGGAACAACCACAAGGTTTTGAAGTGCATGGAAAAGAACATCAAGTATACAAGATGAAGAAGGATTTGTATGGCCTCAACCAAGCACCGAGACATGGTATGCTAGGATTAATGGATATTTACAGAAGAGTGGATTCAATAGAAGAAAAATAAGGAAGTAGAACTATGTTATATAAAGACTCAAGTACAACTTGCAGACATTTTCCCTAAGGAAGCTGCTAATGTCTAGTTTTTGAAACTTTGAGATCAGATTGTGAGCCCTCTTAGCATCAAGGAGGGGTATGTTGGTAATTGAGGCAGTCTTTTCAATCATATGACATGATGCAATCCATCAATCCATTTTCAGTTTTCTTTGAGCAAAATTCAATAGTGTTATGCCAAGGGCCCTTACGGAAGTTTCACCACTTCCCTGTATCTTTATTTTTCTTTCTGGTGTCCTTCTTCTCTTTTGACTTGGACTGGTTGCCCTGATATTATCCATATTTGCTCTGTCCTTTGTTCTATGGGTAGGGGATGCCATTTCCTATCTTTTGTTGTGCGGGGTTCCTAGGCCCAAATTACTGCGTCTTTTGTTTGAGCTTCTACTTGATTTTGACGGCATATCGGTAGGCCGCGCCCAAGGATGATATGTCTAAAAATTCCATTTTGGTCTGGATGTATCTATGCATAGCACTATGATACTTGAGCACCATATATCGCTCTGAATCTTTGATACCCATCTTGGTGCGCAAGGTATGAAATATATTCTTGAAATCTGGCACTGCTTGGTCTCTTTCTTTCCACAGTGTGGTCCATTTGGTATACAAGTTGTCATAACTTTCGACATGGTATTATTGTTCCTAAATAACATCGCTGAAGGAATCCTAGGTGGTCGTGACTATAAATAATGAGGGTTCCTCTATTTCCTTTTTCTCACAAAAAGTTTCCCACCAATATTTGACATGGGGAACGACTTTGAGGAGGGAAAAAGTAACATTTTCTCTATTAAAAAAGTTATGGACAAAAAAATAGATTTCTAGTAGATTCAAACACTTGTCTACAACATCTACGTCTGTATGACCTTCAAATATAGGAACACCGAAGTTTATTTGTACCTTGAATGGGGTGGTTCCTCCGCTCGAAGAAGATGTGTCATCTATTGGGAGCCATCGAAGGATTTGCACGAAACTATCCATCATCTCATTCCTTTGTTGTGTTAGGGCTTCCTCAATCAACAATTTGAAAAAATATCCTACCATCATCTTTATTTTCTCGTACCATGAGAGGTCGCTTGGGTGTGTGAAATCTTTTATCCTGAAGAGAAACAAGCTCGAGACCCAAGTCTTTGTACTTCTACCTTGTTGGGGACATGCATTAAGACAACAAGGAGAAGACTTCTTTGATACCACTGATCCAGATTTTATGAGAAGAATAAAATGACTACATATTATTAACAAATTATTAACAGAAAATAACAAAGATACAGTAAAATTGGTTTTCTATTCAATAAGGAAATAAGCTGAAACTGTAAAATGTAGCGGAAACAAGCTTGTTGGAACGGTGTTGTCTTATCTCTGAGAAGAGATGTGATGACTGTGCTCATTCGCAAGAAGATGAATTCAATGAGGCCTTGAAGGCATTTTTACAATAAACAAGAATGCCAAAAACCCTATACATCCAAAAACCTTACCGTATGAGATGAAGCGCCAAAAGTCATGTGGGGCCTCTTTGGGTAAGTTAGTACATCAACTTCCCCGGGTCGTAACTTTTGCATATGATCATTGTTTAATGCGTATGATAGCCCGTTCGAAAGATATTGTTGAGAAGATTCATTTTGCAGTATCAATCATGCGTTTGGCTATCATTGAGAATATCAGAATGGAAAAACCTTCATTTAGGCCCTCAAAATCGCCCCGTAATTTAAAACTACTAAAAATAGTAATTTGTCAAATTTGTGAGAAACTTGTTTTGAGCCAATTGGAAGAGGTGGGTGACCACCGATATCCACCTAGCTCACCAGCATACATTATTTAAGTTTGTGATTAAAATGGAAGATGAGGCTTTCCCTTTAACTGATATTGGTGCTCGTGGTGAAGAGGAAATTGTTTGATGCGTGTCATTAGGCTTAAAATATTTAAAAATGTGTTTCAAGCTTCAAGGAATGCATTCCTCTCAGCATATAGTTATTTAATCGATATTTTATTAATGTATGTGGCATGCACATAATATGTGCCCCTTTGAAATCACGTTATGCATTTATTGTTGGTTATTATTGTTTACTTAATTTCCTAAGAGGTTTGATTCAGGAAAGATTTTGGTTATCCATCTAATGATGGGACCCTTGTTGTTGCTAGGGTACCAATCAGGAACTCTATTGTCCACTCCACCCCTTCCATATTATGTATGGTTCTCAACAATGTCGCGAATGGAAGAGTAGCTGGAATTCCAAAAATTGCAAGTTAAGTAAGACTCGTCATTTAGATCTACGATAAAATTTCATTTCCTCAATAATTCTAGTAATTATCCTTCTGTTGAATGAAAATACTATTACTAATTATAATTTTCATGCTTTCTTGCAGGAATTGCTTCATTTGAAATTCTCTGGATCCAGGATAACACTGTTCATCCAAAAGGTATTTGGGTTCTAAATACCTCACTTAAGAATGTACTCTAGGTTTCTAAGGGAATGATACGATCATATTCCAGAATGCTATCATTGGGGTTAAATTCGTTCAGGCTCATATAGATGGTTTATTCTTTAACTCTTTAATTATTATAAAATAACCAAGAAGGAAAAAATGCCTTTTGTAGGATTTTGATGCTTCATAGTTATGAATCCTAGAATTGCAGAGTTTAGTTACGGTTCTAGCTTACTCGAATGATTATGTACTTTAATTTAAAGAGTCCTTTCTCTCGAGTTACTATATATCAATGGAGGATCCTGTTGAGTGGGATAAATAGACTGTACAATTCTATACAGTTAGAATAGTTATAATAATAAAAGGTTTTCTCCTTTCCTCACGTGTCCAAACTCTACTAACCTTCCTGTATGAGTAGTTAAATGTGGAAATATTTATGCGATGTTTGTTACAATAACCGTATATATTTATATATCTATCTATGCATATATGGATCATTCTTTTAAGTTTTCATTTGACATTTATTTTGTTTGCTATACTTAACTATCAAAATAGTTCTTTGTATTTACCCTATATATATATATATATATATATATGAGGTTTACTTCAAAATATCCTTTCAATAGTTTTATATGTTTAAATACTTCACATGTTTGTGTAACACCCCTCCTGGTTACGACAACAACTCTCATACAGGTGCAAATTTTTTTTGTTAAAGTGTGTGAGCGCGTGTAGAAGAAACAACCCCCTTGACTATATGACACCACTCGAACCAACAAGACACAACCACGATGATCACAACAAGAATACGCAAGGCACACAACAGGTACTGCAACTATAAACAACCATAGGCGTAAGGCGACCAACTTAATCTTTAAGACATACTGGGTTGCACAGTCAGAACACAGAGGGAAGAATCTGTAGTAGCAGGTCTTACTATTCTGCACAGGAAAGAAAGGCGTTTAATCTTAGTTCTCCGCTCTGGAGAGAGAGAAGGTCAGATAGGCTCCTCGACGACTGCTCAGGCAGAAACTAGTAATCCCCTCAGGTGTGTCGCAAGAGTGGAAACCCTGCCTTGAAAGGGCCCGAGACTCTTGATACGGCACTAGGTTCTGGACATGGAGAACCACACAGACATATATACTAAGGCTACTGATGGTGTCTACATCCCTCCCGACAGAAGCAGACCACACAATGCAATACCACCAAGTACTACAAATCAGGGACAATCGTTACCTCTATGGGAGACGCAAGTCAGGAGAACACCGACCAGGACCAAACACTAGAAGGACCCAATGAATTCAATTACAACCACTTACACCCTTGACTTCTACTAGGCGATGATTCACCAACCCATGCTTGAATATGTAAAATCAGCTAAAATCCATCCCCATTACTAAGCCATGGTGACTCCTCGTACTTAATATTCAAGGACAGTTCATGACATATGTATATCACTAACCATAATTGTTAGAACAACTTAGCGTGAATAATTCAATTCACTACAAATACCTCACCCACCTTGCAATAGGATATCATCACATTCATTTCATATGTTAGTACCCATAGATAAACTAAGAGATAACATCATTACTTCCGAATATAAAGACTTCCAATTTTACCAACTACTAGCAATTACCTGATTAACCTCGCCACTAACTAACATTGTAATAATCACTAAATGACCATATGATAACAACTGATTAAATAACATTGTAGTTACATTTTAATGCCTTTCAACCTAGCATTATGGACCGCCTCACCCCAACTAAAYARCAATATAATAATTAACCTTTCGGTAACAAAGCAGCAAGTAATCCATAACCTTACATTCAGGCTTCACCCCTTATTCAATAGTAACAAAAATCTTGGCAATTTAATCACAAATAACCAAACCAATTAAATAACAATAGAATAACAAATAACCATTATACTAAACTACTTATCATCAACTATAGTAGTAACTGCCATGTTAGATCAACCTTATACGATAATATGAAACCATTACTAAACTATCGTAAATCCAAATATTAACACTGCAATAATAAGTACCAAGTAAATAAAACCCTATCTTAACCCAAGACCTAAAATATAATAGAACCAATTTTGAAATAAAACCGCATTATCAAGCCGGAAATTAGGCCGGCACCTTAACACGAAGAATTTAACGATGAGATATCCATGTTGAAAATAGGACAGCATTATTAACAGAATTTTAGCAACAGCATAATAAAGCCATGAGATTAAACAATAAGAATCCATAGTTATAACGATACAACATTGTTAAGCGGAATTTTTACAGGGAGAATCTTAAACACTGAAATTAGAATGATAAGAACACCGTATTTTAAAATGGGGCCGCTTTATTAACTTAAAATTAAGCAGCATATTACCCTCGCAAATAAACGATAAGGATTCATATTTAAAAAGGGACCGCATTACTAAACCAGGTTTTGACGCAGCCTATTAAGGCCATGAACAAAACGACACGCATCCATAGTTAATACCCGACAACGTTAATAAACCGGATTTTTTTTCTACAGCATATTAATTTCATAAATGTTTAAATTTAAGGAGCATTACAATCACTTATAACAATTTATATTATAAAAATGGACACTTTAAAGTAGGGCCGCAACATATCGAATGATCAAGAGTATACGCAGATTAAAAGTGGTTCACCATTCAATTACTACAGCACTATAATAATGCGGTAACAATGCTTGGCCCCCGCACATCAGATTATAACAACAAAAACTACAAAATCAGAAAATATCTAATATTTAACAATAAAGGGAATTATTATCCATTTCTGAGACCAACCGAATTGTTCCCTTCATGGCGCCATTTCCCAGAAGGTAGAAGTGGTAGTAAGTCGAGATAAAATTGAAGGACACACCCAAAATTTCGCTGGCAGGGTTAGGTGAATCTGACCACTGAAGCGTGTGTTAGAGATAATGCTTTCATTATTGGTGTGTCTAAGTTTGGGGTTGGTTTGAGGTATTGTAGGAGACTGTTGAGATATTCTCTCAACCTACATCTCCATATTTGGAGTTAGTTGGATCTCACTCCAACTATATATGTGTATGTATCTCTGTGCATAATTGTTCAATACAATTAAGTGTTTTGTGTAATCATGTCTTCCATCTCGATTTCTAAGTTGGTATCAGAGCAGGCTCAGCCCTAACTCTCTCACGAGAGGGGCTGTGATCATGTAATTTCGATAAGGTTAAGATTCTGTAAATAGATTAGCATACGAGAGTGTTAAAAGTCTTTGATTTGTGAGTGATCATTAATTTAGTGTAAGTTTACTGTGTTCTTGTATTTCCGTAAGGCATCAACTGTTCAAATAGAAGAAAGACACCGCAACGCAGATCTGAAGCAAATCTCAACATACAGGAGCCATAAGAAACGCTGCCATATTTGTGTGCAAGAGGAAAGCAAGGGATCTCCGTGAAGGGTTAATCATATTTGGAGTTGCCAGCAAATTAAAGAGAAGACAGCGTTCGTGAAAATCGTTGCAAGATTATCACATGACCAGATCGTCGCGTAGAAGGAATCACCATCACGCACCTGTTTATGAAGATCGTTATAATGGCGCACCTGTTTACGATCTCCTTCCTGCTCATTGAAGTCCGTAGCAGCGGCAGGTTGTTGTTTATTCCATGCGACAATCCGTTGGCATTCGGTCCCAATCTCGATTCCCTTATGAACGATGGCTCCTGATTTCACACTGCGAACGGTCATCTGGAGAAGGATGCGATAGAGTATAATGAACACATAAGCCCCTCGTCGGCAAAGTGTGCCACTATAGTTTGAACTGTGGTGTTAGATTTCAATGCAACGTGTTGTGTAAGATTGATGTAGTAGCACTGTATTTTATTTGTAAAATTATATTTTAAAGAACCACATACAGAACATATTAGGATAATTTTAAATTAGTGATTCTCCACGGCTTGAGAACATATCACTAATTTAATTATGTCTAAGTTTGTTATAAGCTGATGTGACCCGTCGTGCTCCGGGAGCATTAGTACAGGTTATTTTGTGTTAAGAGGTCAGTTGTGAAATCGACTGCTGAAAACATTTTGTACCTAGATCACTGTCCTATCTYACTRTCGAAATTTGCTCTTCGGGGGAATTTCACARATGGAAGTTGTATCCATAAAATGGTTCAGTATTGAGACTGTCCTTCGGGAGGTTGAGAAGCGTCAGTTTTACAAAGAGTGTCAAAGATGGTCAGAAGCGTTTTTACTTTAAATGTATGAAGTGGTAGCTCGAAGATGATGGGAGAGAAAGAGCGTGTCTATGAAGTGCAGAGTGAGTTTAACTGCTGATGAAGACTAGTAAGACAGAATCAGACAATGACAATATTGTAATTTGAGATTTATTATTGTAAGCTTTGAAATGTAAGCATTAAAGGRGGGTGTTAGAGATAATGCTTTCATTATTGSTGTGTCTAAGTTTGGGGTTGGTTTGAGGTATTGTAGGAGACTGTTGAGATATTCTCTCAACCTACATCTCCATATTTGGAGTTAGTTGGATCTCACTCCAACTATATATGTGTATGTATCTCTGTGCATAATTGTTCAATACAATTAAGTGTTTTGTGTAATCATGTCTTCCATCTCGATTTCTAAGTGCGTGGCTGTTACAGACCACGCTTTGGACAAACTCACCACGTGAATTTATTTTGGTAATGAATATAGACAGACCTGGGGTTAAATTCGGTGATTTTTTTCATTTTCTCGTCCGGTAACCAATCTGGGTCTGACAATGAGCACCGAGTATTTGACTGCACGTCGGTTACGGAAGGGTCGAGGCATACAGTGTTGTCACTGTTGCAGCACCTTCAGAAAGGAAGTTAAAGGATATACCTAACCATTACGCTCAGATTTTCACTGGCCGCAGGTGCAGGCATAGGGACGACAACCAGGCGATGGTATCACAACAACGAGGTTAGGTTGAGTTTCCAGGGAGATCTAGAATTTAAGGATAATTCCACATTTCGGTCATCTACGCAACGCAGTCATCAAGGACACAGTGGTCTGTCCTCCGGGGAGCGCTGGCGAATACTGAAGGGTGCGGCAAACCTTCGCGCAAAAATCGTGAATGGTGCGCGCTAATCCACCCACCATTCACTCACCCTGGCTCGAATCCCTCTGCCCTTCTATACGGTAACCCAAGCAGGAAATGGTGCACCCAGCGCGTGATTGAAGCCAAGGGTAGTTTCGCGGATATGGATCCCACGACCCTGTCCCTTAACCCAAGGTTTAACTACGAGTAATGGAAAATACCTTTCATTAATCGTAATTTTAAATTTGTGGATATTTATTTACTACCAGTAATCGTAAATACCTTTTATTAATCACCACGTTATGTAATCACAACCTTCCTAAAGAGAGACGACAAATTTTTCTCAACATCTTAAATCCTAACCAGCATATTAAAGTAAAATACATGCACCCATAATTAAAGATTAGGCGCATAAACACATTTACATTAAAAGTCGACAAAACCATCACACAACAAGACCTAAATTGAAATATATCGAAACCGCGGGCATTATATTCCCGCAGGCGATATTATTACCAGGAAATAAAGGTAGCGCTCAACATGACAAAAATTTCACGTAGCAACGACAGATCAAAGCATATGGCGGATGGTCCCAATGGACGAAGCGCAGTTATGGGTTTGAGTTCAGGACGCACCGGGCATTAAGGTGCAGAGAACACGAGTGTCCTGGAGCTGAGTCAACTGTGGCGACTGCTCAGTAGAATGGAACCCCCTTTTTGTTGGTTCACCCAAGCTAACCGTGAATTTAAGGCATTCTAAGGGGAGGAAAAAAAAAAGGATGCAAGGAGAACGCTGTCTCGGAGAAGAGTACAGATCCGCCGCTCCTTGAAACTCTTCATCCCAACCGTTGTGGTCTAAATACACAAAAATAAATTACGCCACCACAGGGGTCGCAGGAAGCCCATTTGGATTCTATCGTTCTAAACTTTTGCAATAAATATTACACTCTCCATACCAGGGATGCAAAGAACAAAACGTACCCTACTGTGCAAAATGAAGTAACAAAACACAGTAATAGATGAAAATTTACCCTGTCCAGAATAATACGCAACTACTTTACATAGCCCCATATAATGAACCAAATTATTTGCATAGTCCTGAATAATCACAACCTATTTCACACAGACCAGAATATGAAACAAGCCATTTTTACTCCGTCCATTATTAAGGAGACCCACATAAACCCTAACACATTCTACCATAAAAATATGAAAGCATACCTGTGCCCCTTCGCTTGCAACAAATGAATCCTGGGCTCCTGTCGCTCCTGCTCCTACTTGCCGATCATAGAGGACTCACTGGTACCTCCCAGCCAAACGCTAGGGGTACTCTTCTTCCCCCTCAGCCCCCTGAGCCGCAAAGGGGCCACACACAATCAGAGAGTAACTAGCTTCTCAGCTCGCCTCCAAGGCCGATCTACCACTCAAGTCTGCTGAGAATCCCCAACTCCTACAAGAAATCAGTCCAGTCTCTAGTCTGGCAGCATAACAATACCAATCTCCAAAAAAAAGTCCCTTTATTTCCCCCTCTCCCTTTCTTTTATCCAGTCTCAAACCCTAATTCTCCTTTTTCTTAGGTTTTCCCCCCTTTTTCCTTTTGATTTTCTTATTTTTCTTTTTAATTTATTTTGTTTATATTATTTTATTTTTCTTTTCAAAAACTCAAAGAGTATGTGTGCTCATTATTCATTTCCTTTTATTTTTACATGCTTAACTTTCTTTGTTTACAATTTGTTTATAATATAAATATACATATATATATTTTCATTTTTCTATTTATAAGCATGCATTCATCTTTGTAGTTTATCATTATCCATCATTTAATTTACTATTAATATATATGTATATATAAGATAATGAGAGATTAAGGCGATGGCAAACCAGTATAGGGGAAAAAAATGAATGTATTACATAAAACGAATCAAGAGGAATTACGGGGAGGGATGGCGATATAGTAAGGTGAACTAGACAAGTAAAAGGGAGATGGATATTGAAAGATCAAGGCGATGGAGGATAGTTTAATTAAGTAGACAAGGATAATGAGAGGATAATGGTCTGTGTTTTTATTTTCTTTTTTTTTGAATTTTCATTTGTTAAGGCCACACTAAATCCCCCCCCCCTTTTTCTAGAAGGTCTTAGCCTTAGGGTTTAGACTCTGAGCTAGGCGACGATAGGTTAAGGGAATTGCTTAAGGTTTTATTCAGGTGCTGACGACTTAGGGTTACTTAGGCTAACCCTTCCTCCACAATAATGCAACGTTCCCTTCAGGACGCACCACGTGCTCCAAGGGTGCCACTCGCCTCTGGAATTTCTTTTGGGTGACGTGCCCTTCAGGACGCACTATGCGGTCCAAGGGTGCCACTCGCCAACTGAGTTTCTTTTGTGCGACGTGCCCTTCAGGATGCACCACATGATCCAAGGGTTCCACTCGCCGATTCAACTGATTGGTAGACCTCTATAACCCCTGGAGTCAACACTCAGCCAGGTGAACTTATAGGAGACTAAGGGTTATAAGGAATAAGGCCCCCTCCTTATTGCGTGCCCCTTAGAATCATCGTGAGCGACCATCACAATCTGCCCTCACGGCATCGTGGATCCTCTCGAACTAGGTAATTGTTAACCTACAGTTCTAGCCACGGTGGGAGTGCTAGCAGGCGGTGGCAGGGCTGTTGTCCACCCCTCTCCCTCAACCTCTCTGCAAATCATGTGTGGCCCCTTTACTCCATATGTGCGTCTAGTTGGCAAGTTATCGTCAGCCTGCATCACCAATAATCATGTCAGAAATGTCAACATCAAATCATCAAATCAAATGAAGGATCATAATAAACATATCAACCCAAAATCACACTCCCTGACTCAGTCCGGAGTCCAAGGGGGTTCTACCGATGCCTTTGCATCCTCAAGGTCAAAAACCCTGCACACTCAATAAAATTGAGTCAATAGCACCTATCTACATCAAATAGTAACACATCATGTCATCTGTCAATCACATCATAATCAAATATAAAGGTATAACATCAAAAAGGTTCCAGATCACTTGCGAGCAAGTGTCCTCAAATAATAAGTGTTCTCAGTGCGCCAGAGGGGGATGTTACATACACCCCCTCTTGGTCTAAACTTCGTCCCGAAGTTTCTCAATATAAATGCAGAAATAAAGTATCACCGTATCATAAGTCTATCTATCAAACAAAAATGGAAACTGCTGACGCATATCATCTGCGTCCTCACAGGTCGTCGAGTGGGGACTATAATTGTCCCACTGGACCTTGACCTGATCCACCGTTCGACGTCGTAACTGTCGAACGTGATGATCCAAGATGCGGACCGACTCAACCATGAGCGCTCCCTTGTCCGACACCTGCAAGGAACTCAGGTCAATCACATGTGTAGGATCACTAATATAATGTCTCAAAACAGATACATGAAAAACATCGTGCACACGCCTCAAAGAATCAGGAAAGGCTAGTCGATAGGCCACGACCCCCTTTCTCTCCACAATCTCGAAAGGTCCCACGAACCTAGGAGAGAGTTTATCTCCCTTTCCAAACTTGATCGAACTCTTATGCGGTTTAACCCGCAAGAAGACACGATCGCCGACCTCACAACTACGGTCAACTTGGTGCGCATCGGCATAACTCTTCTGTCGATCTTGCGCTTCTTTAATCCTTTGTCTTATGGATTTCATCTGCTCTTCCATTTATTGGATCACTTCTAGTCCCACCAAGACCCTATCCTCAAGCCGATCCCAACTCAAGGGAATCCAACACGGTCGCCCATAAAGGAACTCAAAAGGTTCCATCTTAATGGTTCTCTGGTAACTGTTGTTGTAAGCGAACTCTACTAGAGGCAAGAATTCCTCCCAACTCTTTTGTTGGTCCATCACGTACATGCGCAACATGTCTTCCAAGGTTTGGTTTGTACGTTCTGTCTGTCCATCCGTCTCTGGGTGATACGCAGTGCTAAAGTTAAGTTAGGTTCCCAAGGCCTCTTGGAAACTTGTCCAAAATCATCCAGTAAACACCGATCCTCGATCGGATATAATCTTTTTAGGCACACCATGCAGCCTCACAATCTCGCTGATCAAAACTCTCGCTATGTCAGGTGCCTGATACGTCGTACGCACAGGAATAAAGTGAGCACTCTTCGTCAGAGTGTCTACTACTACAAAAATCAAGTCGTGTCTCCTTGCCATCAGTGGAAATCCAACGATAAAATCCATTGAAATAACTTCCCATTTCGATTCCGGAATGGAATGTGGTTGAAGTAATCTTGTCGGGTGTCTATGTTCAGCCTTTACCTGCTGACACTCTACACACCTAGCCACAAAGCTAACTATGTCGGCCTTCATTCCTTTCCAAAACAATAATGGTTGAGGTCTGCCCTCATCTTCGTAACTCCCGGGTGAGCCACGTAAACTTCTCTATGAGCCTCGCTCAAGATCAACCTCCTCAACTTGTCGTTTAGCGACATGTAAATCCGACTTTTAAACCTCAATAAACAGTCGCTATCAAGTGAATATCCCTCATAATGTGGTACCATCATTTTGTTTTGTTCGATAAAATCCTTGACTTCTGTGTACCAGTCATCATCATGAGGTAAGGTGAGAATCTTCTCACGTAGATTTGTCTAAAGAGGTAACACCGAAAAGATGCGTGGCCTCTGACTCAAAGCATCTGCCACTCAGTTCATTGTTCCCTTTATGTAAGTAATCTCAGAATCGTATTCGCTAAGCAATTCTGACCAACGTCGTTGTCGCGCGTTCAGGTCGCTTTGTGAAAAAATGTGTTGTAGTCCACAATGATCGGTCTTTAATTCAAATTTTCGTCCAACAAGGTAGTGTCTCCAAACCTTCAAGGCATATACGATGGCTAGTAACTCCAAATCGTGCGTCGCGTAGTTCTCCTCATGCCTTCTCAAATTTCTCGAAATGTAAGCAATCACTCATCCATCTTGCATCCAGACTCTGCCTAAACCTTCCTTGGATGCATCATTGCATACCAAGAAGTCTGCGTCCATGTCAGGGACCCTTAGTATCGGCATGGTTTTCAACAAATCCTTAAGCCTTTGAAATGCTTCCGCGCATTTCTCTGTGCAAACAAACTTCTTTCTTTTGTTCTGCAATTCCGTGATTGGATTTGCTATCTTCAAAAAACCCTCGACAAATCGTCGATAGTAACCTGCTAATCCCATAAAACTACACACTTTCGTGACATTCGTCGGCGTAGGCCATTCCATAATAGCCTCAACCTTGGCTGGATCTACTCCGATACCTTCGCCGGAGATGACGTGCCCTAAGTAGTGAATCTTGGATTGATAAAAAGAGCATTTGGACAACTTCCCATATAATTTGTGTTCTCGTAAACATTGTAGTACCAAGTGCAAGTGCTCGTCATGCTCCTCCGTCGTCCGAGAGTAGGTCAGAATATCGTCAATGAATACTTGGACGAACTTGTCCAAGTACTCGCGGAACACCCCGTTCATCAAACTCATGAATACCCCTGGGCGTTTGTCAGTCCAAAAGGCAAAACAGTAAACTCGTAATGTCCAAATCTTGTCTTAAAGGCGGTCTTAGGAATGTCATCCTCCTTGATCGACAACTGGTGATATCCGAATCGCAAATCGATCTTGGAGAACACTGTCACACCCTTCATTTGATCAAATAGATCATCAATTCTTGGTAAGGGATATTGATTATTGATCGTATCTTTGTTCAGTTGACAGTAGTCAATGCAAAGCCTCCACGATCCGTCCTTCTTTCGAATGAAAATAACCGGTGCACCCCACTGTGACACACTAGGACGTATCAGTCCCAGGTCCAACAACTCCTTCAGTTGCATTTTCAACTCTTGCAACTATGGGGTCGACATCCGATAAGGCGTCCTTGCTATCGGTTCGGTTCTTGGTTTCAGTTCTATGGTAAACTCCAGTTCTCTCTCCAGCGGCATCCCAGGCAACTCTTCTGGAAATACGTCCGCAAACTCCTTCACCACCGGAAGGTGTTCTAGACCTTCCGCTACTCCTTTCTTGTTTAGCGCGAGGATCGCATATAGTTTTCACCCCTTGGGCATACTCTTCCGTAACTGTAAGGAAGAGATGACCCGCCCAGAAACTCCCTGGTTCCGTCCTACAATCACCCGTCTTTGTCCTTCGTCATCAACCAAGCTCAACCTCTTCGTCTTACAGTTGAGTGTCATCTCATGTGATTCCAACCAATCCAAACCAATCAAGACGTCACAAGATCCTAAGATCGTGAAGTACAAGTTGACCCTCGTGACAACTCTCCCTGGTTAAGGGCACAGCCCATAACCCTTCCTCCAACCTTCTGATTGGCTTCTGAAGTCCTCTCTATGAAGCTAAACTTGTCCTGAACGACTGCCTTCAGGACGACATCGTGCAAGGTTTGAGGAATAAAACATTTAAACCTTGCACGCAGGCTGCCGTTAAGGCCCAACATGAACTTGATGACCTTAAGCTTCTCAAAGTTAAGGTGGGGAGCTTACCAGAGAAGCTCCAAAAAATGTGCCTCATACTCGGGCACCATATGACCTCCCTGTCGTAGCACGTTGAACTCGTTGAGCTGACACTCAATGAATTCCTCAGAAAGGTACCTCTCTCGGAACCGTTCCTTGAACGGTTCCCATGACCCGTCTTCCACGGCCATGTTTAGTTGCGACAGGAGCGTCTTTCTCCATAGAAGAGCGCTCCCCTTCAGTGGAAAGACCGCCATGCGGACCTTCATGTTGGAGATATAATCGCGGAGTGCGAAACAAATCGCCATATTCTCCAACCATGTCTCGGCGGCTGCGCCATCCGGGGCACCCAAGAACTCAGAAATTTCACCTTCTCGAGTTCACGATGAATGCTACCAGTAACGGCCGGTGCGCATGGCGGAACCTCAGCAGGTGTCGGCACCCTGGCCTCATGTCTGTCCAATCGGCTGATCAGTGCCTCGGACATGCGCTGAAAAGATCTCATCATCCCCTCGACATCGAAAACTGCAATCTTCTCCTGTCTGAGAACCTACTCGCCTCCCTGGGGGTTAGACCCCTCAGGCGTGGATGTTGTTGGAGGCATCGCGCCTCCTTCCCTAGCACCCCGTCATCTTCCTCCTTGATGTCCTCTAACCATCATTACCCTAACGCACACAATCAACTCAATCAACAACAGTATAATCGAACCATAACTTTGTCAACGAAAGCCATAGCAAACCCCAAGTTGCGGGTCGAACCGGCTCTGATACCATATGTAACACCTCTCCTGGTTACGACAACAACTCTGATACAGGTGCAATTTTTTTTTGTTAAAGTGTGTGCGCGCGTGTAGAAGCAACAACCCCCTTGACTCTACGCCACCACTCGAACCAACAAGACGCAACCACGATGATCACAACAAGAAGACACAAGGCACACAATAGGTACTGCAACTATAAACAACCATAGGCGTAAGGCACCCAACACAATCTTTAAGACATACTGGGGTTGCACAGTCAAAACACAGAGGGAAGAATCCGTAGTAGCAGGTCTTACTATTCTGCACAGGAAAGCAGGGCGTTTAATCTTAGTTCTCCGCTCCAGAGAGAGAGAAGGTCAGATAGGCTCCTGGCCGATTGCTCAGGTAGAAACTAGTAATCCTCTCAAGTGTGTCGCAAGAGTGGAAACCTTGCCTTTAAAGGGCCCGAGACTCTTGATACGGCACTGGGTTCTGGACACGGAGAACCACACAGACATATATACTAAGGCTACTGATGGGGTCTACATCCCTCCCGACACAAGCAGACCACGCAATGCAATACCACCAAGTACTACAAATCAGGGACAATCGTGACCTCTATGGGAGACGCAAGTGAGGAGAACACCGACCAGGACCAAACACTAGAAGGACGCAATGACTTCAATTACAACCACTTACCCCCTTGACTTCTACTAGGCGACGATTCACCAACCCATGCTTGAATATGTAAAATCAGCTAAAATCCATCCCCATTACTAAGCCATGGTGACTCCTCATACTTAATTATCAAGGACAGTTCATGACATATGTATATCACTAACCATAAGTGTTAGAACAACTTAGCGTGAATAATTCAATTCACTACAAATAACTCACCCACCTTGCAATAGGAGATCGTCACATTCATCTCATATGTTAGTACCCATATATAAACTAAGAGATAGCATCATTACTTCTGAATATAAAGACTTGCAATTTTACCAACTACTAGCAATTACCTGATTAACCTCGCCACTAAATAACATTGTAATAATCACTAAATGACCATATGATAACAACTGATTAAATAACATTGTAGTTACATTTTAATGCCTTTCAACCTAGCATTATGGACCGCCTCACCCCAACTAAACAACAATATAATAATTAACCTTTCGGTAAC
>ML822737.1:67410-79413 GCA_009831015.1 Picea engelmannii
ACTTCAATACCTATTTTTGTTAACCCTCTCAAATTGTACCTAAGAAGTTAATCATCGAGTAGACTTATTTCTTTATTTCATAACATAATCAACTCCCAAGGTTCACTCTAAAAATAATTTCATTTCACTTATCCATCATACAATAAAATAACTTAGCAAACAATAGGTAGGAGTACTTATCCTAAATAAAACTAGGACAACAAAAGGAATAGCCAAGTTCCTCCCAACCATAGAACGGAACAACAAATCTACTTGTCTGTTCACCCTCTAGCCTGACCATGAATCGATGAGGGAAAACTCCATAACTCCTCCTCAGCAATAGTCCTTCAGTTTTAACAACCTTCTCCTTTCCTCACACTCCGAAAATAGTGTTCATAACAAAAAGAGATAAATTATTTCCCCCAGCATACTAGGCAATGTCCTGCCTCCTCCCATATGCTATATATGCCAAAATCATTTGTGCCTAGGACTTTTTCCCTTTGGGAATTTTCGAAGATTCCCAAATCCCTAATTTTCAAGGCCTACCAATGGGCAAATTATTGATTTTCCACTTGTATCATTCATCCTTGAGGTAGTTCCAACATGTTCCCCTCTCATGGATTCATGGTCAGCTGATTTCAACCTGGTTGTTCCATTTGTCCATAAAAAATAAATATAAAAATATTTTTTTCTTACAAGTGTCATAGTTAAAGATTTAGTTGGATCAAATCAGATCTTTTCCCAACAATCATAATAATAAATTACATTGTACTAAATTCGAAATTCGGAATTTCCATAAATGGCAATAATTTTTCAACTTCAAATTTACCAAAAACGGAAATAAACTCCAAAGTATTTTCAGACTTAAATAATTTATTTTTGGGGATGTTACAGTGGAGTTTTAACCTCACCAAGTTGTAATCAATGATTTAAAATATCCTAATCATGTCCTTGCAAATGTAATTGTTGATGATATTACCAACTTGTACAAGTTTGAAAACTTCAGGTCATCATCTTTTCCATTATTTTTTTTTTCGCATAGAAATGAATTGAACAAACTTTGGCATGAGCAGTTTGGTCAAATAAATTATCACTCATGGAAGAAAAAATGTAATCAACACATGGTGCTCGTTCTTCCTCTTATTTCTTAAGGAGACGGTCTTTGTATCGGTTGTGTTGTCAGAAACTATCATCGAGACAGTTTTGAAAAACATGCCTCTTCGCACACCGCCCCTTTACTACTTGTTCACCGTGATTTTTGTTGTCCTCTTTATCCTCCTTGTTTCTTTGGGTGCAAGTATTTCTTAACTTTCACTGATGAATTATCGATATGTACTTGGGTTTACTTCTAAAAACATAAAAGTGAAGTGTTTTCCAAGTTTTTGTCCTACAAGGACCTTGTAGAAAAACAATTTGGAAATCAACTTCAAAGGTTAAGATTAGATAATGGACGAAAATATGTGAACAATAAATTTACAAGTTACCACACTTCATAGGGAATTCAAATGCAACACATTGTTCCATATACACCAAAACAAAATGGTGTTGTTGACTGAAAGAATCAGACATTAAAATAAATGGATAATTATATGATCCATTCTAAGAGATTAAGTCTTCATTATTGGGTGGAAGCCATCAATTGTTCAAATTACATAGTAAATCAAACTACCACAAAGGTTCTAAAAAATATAACACCAGAATAATAATGGAATAAAATTAAGCCATATCTAATCCAATTCCATGTATTTGGTAGCGTAGCATGGTCTCACATTCCTGGTGAGAAAATAAAATATTTGCAACCAATAATCTCACAAATTGTCTTAATGCCTCCACTACACTTTGTAGATCCTCTTATATGAAGTCATAACAAATAAGAAAAAAATCAAATGGGATACCATCTTCTCTATAGATCTTATCTTTCTTAAATATGTGAAGGGTCTTGAGTAATATTTTGAATGTCTTTGGGAAATATAAACGGTGGAAAGAAGAAAGAAAGACGGAGAACAACATTGATGGTGTCTTGGTTTTCCTTTTTAAAAAGATTTTGAAAGTGTTTGACCCCTTTTGAATCAATATCAAAGAAATTTTCAGTAAAGGAGCAATCATCTTTGGTTATTTTTCAAACTAAACTGATATTTTTTCTAAAATTTGCAAAATAATGGAATAATTTTGTATTGCCATCACCTGCCTCGGTAGATAACCATAGTTTTTATTTTCTAATCCTTTTATTTTTCAAATAGAAACTTTATTATGTTATTTTCTAGTTCACTAAGATCATCTGTCTGAGAGTTCGTTAGGAATCCAAAACTCTCCATATAAAGCCTGGTCATACCCTAGTTATTCAAGACTTTCCTATTTATACATAAATCTCAATGACCTTAGTCCTTTCATTTTCACCATTTTCAATATAAAAATGACATTATAAATAATAATTAGTCAATTCCTTTTTTATTGCATTAACATTATGGATATTTCAAAGTGTCTTTATTTATACCATAATCTTAATAAACTTTTTTTGTCATTTGCACTATCTTTAGAAATAGAAATGACATTTTAAATTTGTTTATTTATCTTTGTTTATTCTATCAATCTTATTAATCTTAGAAACAATTAACATCAACATTATGATCAAAATAACTTATTATTATCCTTATCATGGAAATTTATCTCTCTCCTTTGTCACATAAGGCCTTTACACATTCATTATGGGCAGATTTGATCACCCATATTTTATCCTTGTATTGGTCCTACCTATCCCTTTCCCTTCCAACTCTGTAAATGACTCGTCTAGAATGAGAATACTCGCGCTACTCATTATTCACACAATATGTTGAGGATCGATACCAACTATAGGATAAATACCAAATGTTTATCCCTCCCTCCATGTAGGGGAAAACCATACTAAGATATCATTCATTAAAAGTTCTTCATAAATGGGATTTCCTAGTATATTGCCTCATACCCCTAACCTCATAAGAATGTCAAGTTACATAATGGTTTTGGTGCCTATTAATATTAAATCCACTACTATCAATGTGAAATCCACTATTATCATGTATTGGATTTTATTATGATGATTATCATTATCATTTTACTATCGATAAGAATGTCAAATTACATAATGATTTGTCAAGCTACATAATGATTTCGGTGCCTATTAATAGTAATATTATGTCGTCCTCATGTTTATGCCATTGTAATGGATTACTCAAATGGTTTCAAACGCAACTTTGTTTTCCTCATAAACATTTATCATTAGGTTTCACAATCTTATCATTATGATTTTAAATTGGATATGAACACTAAGGATGTTTGAGTGGTTTATGTTTTTAAAATCTTCATTAATATTTTAGCTAGTTGGGATGAAGTTATTGAAATAGTGATTGTTGTTTTAGGTATATCATATCCCATATCACCTAGGTCTAATAAATATATCATTAATTGTTTTAAGGTTGTTTTAACTACTTTATGACCAAGTGAAGATTAACTCAACATTCCCCTTTTTAAATTTGAGGTGGCATAACTACTTATTCCCTTAAAAATATTTAATTATGTATTATGAAAGACAACATATCTCATATCACCTAGGTCTAATAAATATATCATTAATTGTTTTAAGGTTATTTAAACTACTTTATGACCAAGTCAAGATTAACTAAACATACCCCTTTTTAAATTTGAGTTCGCATAACCACTTATCCCTGAAAATTTGTTAATTGGGTATTCTAAAAGACAACATATCCAATATCACCTAGGTATAATAAATCTATCATTAATTGTTTTAAGGTTAATTTAAATACTTTATGAACAAGTCAAGATTTACTTAGCATTCCCCTTTTTAAATTTGAGTTGGGATAACCACGTATCCCCAAAAAATTTAACTGGGTATTTTGAAAGATATGATATCACATATCACCTAGGTCCAATAAATCTATCATTAATTATTTTAAGGTTATTTTAACTACATTGTGACCAAGTCAAGATTAACTCACCATTCCCCTTTTTAAATTTGAGTTGTTTGTTAATTGGATATTCTGAAAGACAACATTTCCCATATCACCTAGGTCCAATAAATCTAGCATTAATTGTTTTAAGGTTATTTTAACTACTTTATTTTGCTCTTGCATTATTTTATATGAAAAGAAAGAACTTTGTTTTTTGAATAACTGAACTATACAAGCTTATGTTATTGGCATAGTCATAAAGAGGGAACATGTACTCAATTTTTCTCATGTATACAACATTGAAAATCTTATGGTGTGAGTCATTAGATGTTCAAGAGGTTATGAAATTTTTTGTACAGCTACTAAATATATATATGCCTCTATATCTATATAGATATTCCTATCATATATATATATTCATCCTAAGTCTGGTTTTGACATGTACACGATTGGAAAAACTTAAATAAGTAATATGACCCTATGTATTTACTTATAGTAATATAGGTATACATATATGTTTACATAATTCAGTTCCATTCATAGTTAAGATACACAGGAAGTTTACTGAACACATACAATTAAACTACAAGGGTTTATCCTAAAATTTATTCCATTCCATCAGTAATTTAGTCAATAGAAATAATTCATCTAGAATTAGATAGATGTATTCCATCAGCCATTAAATCAAAACAACCAGAGAAAGAGTAGATGGACATATCTGATGAAGTTACTGAACAACAAATGTAACAACCAAGTTCATCCAAACCTTAGAACGACACAACCAATCTACTTGCTCAGTTTACCCCCTAGATTGACCATGAACCCATGAGGGAGAACTTTGGAACTCCTCCTTAGCTATAGTCCTTCTGGAGTTTCAGAAAAATCTCTTCCTTGCCTCACACTCAAAAAATAGTGTTCCTAATAGAAAGTGATAATTCTTTTCTACGTATATTAGGTAGTGTCCTGCCTCCTCCCATATGCTATATATACAAAAGCATTCGTGCCTAGGTCTTTTCCCCTTGGGAATTTTTTCATATTTCTGAATACTTGATTTCTAGGGGCTTATAATGGCCAAATTCCCGATTTTCCACTTGTAACATTCAACCCTGAGTTAGTTCCAACATGTTCCCCACTCATGGAATCATGGTCAGTTGATTTCAACATGGTTGTTCCATTTGTCTATCAGTAATAAGTATAAAAATATTTTTTTTCTTACAAATGTCATTGTAAAAGAGTTGGTTGGGACAAATCAAATCTTTTCCCAGTAGTCATAATCATAATTTACAATTAACTAAATGCAAAATTCAAAATTTCAAGAAATGGCAATAATTTTCCAATTTTGAATTTAGCAAAAATGAAAATAATTTCCCAAGTATTTTCAGACTTAATAATAATTTACTTTTGGGGGATATTACATCGTTTCCCCTTGAGTGAAACACTGTCCTCAGTGTTTGTTCCTTTCTTGGAACAGGTTTGGATGAGATTTCTGCAAATCTCCCACCAATTCCCAAGTGGCCCCCTCAAGGCTAGAGTGCTTCCATTGTACTTTTACGTGGGCGACGATTTTGTTCCCTAGTGTTATTTCTCTCCTGTCTTGAATGCATAGAGGTTCCGCTTGGAACTTTCCTTTAGGTTCCACTTGCACCATGTTCCAATCGATCTTGTGAGTAGGATCATGAGCATAGTTTTTTAACAAAGAAACATGAAATACATTAAGAATTTTCAGATTTGGAGGAAGTGCAAGTTGGTATACCACTGGTCCAATTAAAGCTAAGATATCAAAAGGGCCACAAAACCTGGGTGCCATATTGGAACAATTCCCTATATTTAGTGAAATTCTTTTGTCTTTGAATTTTAAATAAACATCGTCTCACACTTGGAACTCATGGTGTCTTCTTTTCAGGTTTGCATAACTTTTTTGTCTGTCCTGTGCTTCTTTTAAATTTTGTTGTACCTTTCTTAGTGTACTCTCCATTTCTTGGAGCATTTCTGGTCCCACCATGAATCTTTCAACTAGGTTATCCCATCTAATCGAAGTCATACACTTTTTTTCATACAATACTTCGAAGGGGCTCATCTTAGCCGATGTTTGGTAACCATTGTTCTACACAAATTCCACCAAGTGCAGGTAGCCTTCCCACTTGTTTGGTTTTGTCCTTACACACATTCATAGAATTTCTTCCATGATTTGGTTTTTTCATTCGTTCTACATATTGGTTTGTGGATGATAACTTCTGCTGGAATTCAAGTTAGTATTTAACCCTGCAAACAATTCTTTCCAAAATGTAGATGTAAATTTTACGTCTCTATCTGAAATCACCATTTTAGGAATACTATGAAGTCTAAAAATTTATTTCATGAATATTTCAGTGATTTAATAGCTTTAAAAGTAGACTTTACATGAAAAAAGTGCGCAGACTTACTAAACTTATCGATTACTACCATAATTGAATCATTTTGTTTTTGAGTTCTAGGAAAACCTGTAATAAAATTCAGTGATATAGTCTCCCATTTCCAGTCCAACACAGATAGAGGCTGCAACAGGCTAGCTGGATGTTGGTGTTCATCTTTCACCTGTTGACAATATTGGAACTTAGATAAGTATTCTTCTATCTCTACCTTCATATTAGGCCAATAAAATAACTGCCTTAGTGTTGTTACCATTTTTTGGTATCCTGGATGACCAGAATATGGTTTCTTGTGTACTTCATCCAAAACTGTTAACTTTTATTCAGCAGAATCTAGTATTTATATTCTATTTTTAAATGATAGTAGACCATTTCTATCGAAACTCAGATCTGTTCTGTCTAAATTTTCTGCATTATTTCATAAATTTGCCACTATTTTAGTGTAATTTTCATCATTATTACTTGCAGCCTTGATCCTCTGCTCAAGATCACTTTCAGCCCTTCTAATGTTCATTTTAAACAACGCATGAGTTCTTCTACTTAAGGCATCATCCACCTTTTTTTCCTTACCCTTGATGTGTCTTACCTCAAATTTGAATTCACACAATAAGACCAACCATCTTGCTTCCCTTGCGTTAAGGTCTGGTTGACTAAACACAAATTTCACACAACTGTTATGAGTCAATAACAAAAATTTTCTTCCTATAATATATTATCACCACATGTTTAAAGTGTGTATTACAACTGCTAACTCTAAGTCATGAGTGATGCAGTTTCTATCGTTCTCCTTTAGTTTTTGGGACTCATAAAAAATAGCATTCCCTTCTTGAGTTAGGACACCACCCATACCTTCTTTACTCACATCCACACAGACTATGAACTATTTTTCCGAATATTCTACTTTTAAAATTGGCACGGTTGTTAACAATTCCTTTAACTTATTAAAATTGTCCTCACATTTCTGTGACCAGTTAAACTTGGTTTCTTTCTTTTGTAACGATGTGATAGGGTATGAAATCTTGGATAATCCCCCTAAAAATCTGTAGTAATATCTGGTGATTCCCATGAATGACCGGATTTTCGCTACATCCTTAGGGATCGACCATTCCATGATAGTTCTTATTTTATCTAGATAAACTACAATAGCTTCTTTAGATATTACATGTCTTAGGTACTGCATTTTCTTTTGATAAAAGTCACACTTGTCGAATTTAGCATACAGTTTCTGTTTTCTTAAATTTTGCAGAACTATCCATAGGTGTTCTTTGTGTTCTTCTTATGTTTTAGAATACAATACGATATCACCAATAAATACCAAAACAAACTTATCCAAGTAATGACTAGAAATGTTGTTCATTAAACACATAAAAATTGCTAGTGCCTTAGTGAGACCAAACGATGTAACAAGAAATTCGTAATGGCCATATATCATTCTGAATTCTTTTATACTTATGTCTTCATATTTTATTCTAACCTCATGATAACTAGATCTTAAATCCAATTTAGAAAAAATATTTTCCCCATCTACTTGATCGAACAGAACATTGATCCTACATAAGGGGTATTTGTTCTTAATCGTCATTTTTTTTTATTGTCTGTAATCAATGCGTAATCTTAGAGTTTTTTCTTTCTTTTTAACAAAATGGACTAGTGCTCCCCATGGTGAGGCACTTGGCAGGATGTATTCCTTTTCCAATAGTTCTTGTAGTTGAATATTTAATTTTAATAACTCGGGTAAGCTCATTCAGTAGGGAACCTTAGATATAGGAGCTGAACTAGGAAGCAGATCGATAGAAAATTCTATCTCTCTCGTTGGGGGAAATTCATGTATCTCATCAATAAACACATCTCTAAAATCATGCAAGATGACAAAATCCTCTAAGATTGCTTTTTTTTCTAACAGATTTGTCAGTTGGATAACATAAATCTGACAACCTTTTATCATGCACTTCATAAATTGCATTGTTGAAATCTGCCTAATTGAGATTGGTTTTCGTAATCATTGAACTGTCCTAACAGTGTTGTTTTCATCTTTATACTTGAGTGATTTTTCATAACAATGTAAAACTTCTTTATGCCTTTCTAACTAGTCCATTCCGATAATTATGTCATAAGACCCTAATGGTAGAATGTTCATATTTGTCTTTGTGTTTTGACCACCTAAATTGAATTCACAGTCAGAAATAAAATCAAATACTTTTTTTTTTTTTCATGTTGCTAGTTGTGCTAGCCAAGATTTTGCATGTCCTATTTTATTAAGTTTATTTGAATCCACTACACCAGGAGTGATATAACTCAACGTAGATCCAGGATCAATTAAAACATAAATATGAGTATTGTTAATTTTACCTTCAATTTCCACTACAGTGGACTCATGATAAATTTATCGACCATCCAAGGCTGCATTGATCTGATGTAAACTCCTTCCCACATCTCCCACTGTATTGGGTTCCTGTAGGTTGTGAACCGTAGTCCTTGCTGTTGAATTCAAATGTGGAAAGTTCCTCCTTAAGTGAGGTTCTCCACATTCTCAACATTTTAACGATTCTCTAGGGTTGTCCCGAAACTTCTTTGTTCCCAAATTGACTGGTTTACCACCTCCTTGTGTGTTCTGGTTATTGGTGTGAAAATATTTCCTTGGAAAACTGTTTTCTGTGCTCCAGAAAGGGGTTGGATGATATCCCTTCTTTCGCTGATTCATTAAGTCTTGTTGTTTGTCTTTACAAGACTTGGGAAATTTCAACCGTTGTTTGTATTGGTCGTAACACATTTAGGCCTTTCTGAAAACTTCACTTAAGGATTTGGGGTTGTCGAATTCAATTCAGTCCTTATAGGACTATGGTAAACAACTTAGGAATCATTGGATTTTTACTTTTTCCTCCTAGATATAAGGCATGAAACTTAATAATTCCAGGAATTTGTTTATCATATCATCCATATCCATTTGACTGAGTCGTAGCTCATAAAACTCTTTAGTTTTTATTTCATAGTAACTTTCAGATAAATATTGTTTCTTAAAGTATTTCTTAAAATCTGACCACTCCATCTATTTTTCCTTTAGGCCCTTGACCAACTTCAGATACTGCCACCATATTCTTTCTTTTCCTTTCAGGTTATAGATGGCCATTCTGACCTTCATATTGCTGGAATAGTTGTAGATTTGGAAATACTTTTTTATGTCCAATAACAATGCTTCAGCCTCCTCCCCTGTTCTATATTCCCCATCAAATGTTGACGGTTTGATTTTCTTAAACTCTCCCTCTAGGTGATCCACCTATTTCCTTTTTATTACCATGTTTTTTTTATCTTTTGCTGATGGTGTACCTTCATAAGAGTTGTCCCCTTTTTCTCCTTCAGGAAAAGAATTTTTGGAGGCCCTTTTACTGACCTCTTCTTCCTCATTATTGTCTTTCAGGATATTCTTTGTTACTATTATACTCTAACATCCCCCAAAAAATAAATTATTTTTGAATTCGAAAATTGTTAGAAAAATTATTCCGTTTTTGGTAAATTTTTGCCATTTATGGAAATTTTGAATTATGAATTTGGTAAATTGTAATTAATTATTATGAATGTTCGGAAGAGATATGATTTGACCCAACTAACTATTTGATTATGACACTTGTATGAAAACAAAATAATTTATAATTATTGCAGGAGGAAAAATGGAACAACCATGTTAAAATCAATTGACCATGACTCCATGAGTGGGGAACATGCAGGAACTACCTTTGGGCTGATTGTTACAAGTGGAAAATTAGGGATTTGGCCATTGTAAGGCCTTGAAAATCAGGGATTTAGAAATATACGAAAATTCCCAAGGGAGGGAAAAACACCTAGGCAAAAAGATTATTTTGATAAATAGCATATGTGAGGAGACAGGATGCTGCCTAGTATGCTGGAAAGGAACTACTGAATACTTGTTGTTATGAACACTGATTGTTGAGTGTGAGGCAAGGAGAAGACTACTATTAGAGGAAGACGTTGTTGAAGAGGAGATTCCAAGTTTTCCCTCATGGACTCATGGTCAGGCTAGGGGCACTAGAAAATTTTGGTCATTTTGTGACAGCTATTTCGATGCTCTTGCGACGTTATGGCATGGAATTTGCGATGAATCTAGACTATCTGAAATGTTATTTTAAGTCATGTGGAAATTGTGACGAAATTAAATAAACGTCAAAAGAGCCATGCTCCCACGGAACTTATCACAATAGCAACAAAAAAGAAATATCATCGCCAATACGACACTTTAGGAAATAATGTGAAACCAACATTTTGTCTTGATTGTGACGAACCTTGCGACGACAAATTTCATTTTTTATATAGAAAGAGCATCGTATAAATTTAAACAACCAACGTACTTGTGACGAAAAATTTTCATTGTTTACATAGAAAAAATGTCGCAACTATTAAAGTTGTCATCTCAAGTGCGACGAGAACTTTTCGTTGTTTACATAGAAAAATTGTCGCAACTATTTAACTTGTCATCTCAAGTGCAACAACAAGAATAATGATAAAATAATTATTTGAAAGTGATCTAAGTTACTAGAGCTCAACTAATATAGAGCTATGATGCTTCAAATGCTTAATAGAAGAATTTATTTATGATAGTTTTATAAGGAATAAAACAATATTTAGATATTTTCATTGTAAATGTGAGAAAATATAGTTTATTATCATTGCAAATGTGAGAAAATATAGTTGATTCATTATGTTATTGTGATGAAATAATAGTTGAAGATGTACCTTGTTTCTCCCTTTTCATTCAGATTTGAGATAGTTATGTCAAATATACAATATAAAAGAGTTCAAATGTTTTGATATATAAATTTTTTAAATAGATATTGTTAGTATATTGTTATACTATTTCCTAGCTATGCATTTGTGTGCTTGGGATGGTGGTGGTATGAAATTATGATAATTCTTTGTGATCTTTTGTTAGATCCAAATCCAAAGAATGTCTTAAAGGGTGGAGATCGCTTCTAAGTTTTTCTCTTCCTAGCTATGCATTTGTGTTCTTGAGATGGTGGTGGTATGAAATTATGATAATTCTTTGTGAGCTTTTGTTAGATCCAAATCCAAAGGCAATAGTGGCATCCATGCGAACTCTCATTCAAACCACATATCTCCTTTATATATCTCCTTCGTCACTTAGCCTGGGAGTTTCAATGAGAGTCGGAAATGATCTTCGTGCTAAAAGGCCACAAAGGCTCGGTTGAGCATGGTAGTAAACATTGCATGTGCAGTTGTAATGAGTTTCATAACCATCTTCTTTTTTTTATGATAGCCATGCATCACACATGGGGTAGAATGTTCATGAGCGATGGATAGATTAAGGGTGTTGACTAGGCTTTGCAACTTTTTTTTACAAGGAAGGCGTTGATGTCCGAAGTTATATTGTTTGGGATTTTTCAGACAACTTTGAGTGGGCCTGTGGATACAATTTCCGATTTGGTTTATATTATGTAGATTACATGGAAAATCTAAAGCTATATGGGAGGGCATCTAGGCATTGGTTAGAGTAGGAAGTGAAGGATCTATGCAAGCCAATCTATGGACTAGATAATCATTCAATGAAATAGTATAACAATATACTAAATACTAAACGATTAAATCACAATATCATAAAAAGAAGAAAGAATTGTAATTGCACAAAAAGGTTGTGTTCACTG
>ML822738.1:45342-99996 GCA_009831015.1 Picea engelmannii
TCCACCACTACGAAGATACAATCCTTACCATGTGCCCTTGGCAACCTGTGATGAAGTCCATGGAGATGCTCTCCCATTTGTGCTCTGGGATGGGTAGAGGTTGTAGCATCCCCTTTGGATGTGTGTGCTCATCCTTATTCTCCTAGAAAGTAGTACACTCCTTGATGTGACTCATCACATCTTCTTTGAGGCCTTTCCATGAGAACCTTTCCCTTACCTGCCTGTATGTTTTGTCAATCCCTTGGTGCCCTGCCATTGGTGAATTATGACATGTGTGTAGTATCTTGGCCTTGAAGGTTGATTTAGGGACCAAGAAGATTCGACCCTTGTAGTAGATGATGTCATCTACGAATCTTAAGTTGTCATCTTGTATTTTCCCATCCATCAACTAACAAGCGAACTGATTTTTGGAATATTCCACCAAGAGGTGGTCCTTCCAGTCAACTGATACATCTGTCATGGCATGAACTGACGGCCTCCCAGATAATGCATCTGCAACTACGTTGTTCTTCCCCTTGACAAATTCAATGTCAAAATCATAGGCTTGTATCCTGTTGACACACTTTTGTTGTCTCTCATTCAAGTCCTTCTATTCAAAGAAGTACTTAAGGTTGTTGTGATCTGACCTCACCACAAATCTTGCTCCCACCAAGTACTTTTTGAATTTGGCCAAGGCATGCATGATGGCCAACATTTCTTTGTCGTAGATAGTGTAAAGAATCTCTGAGCCTCTCAAATTTCGTCTCTCATAGGCAAGAGGATGCCTATTCTGCATCGGTATGACCCAATGCCCTCTCTGAATGCATCACACTCCAATATGAAAGGTTAGTCGAAATTTGGTAAGCCTAAAACTGGGCATGTGCTCATTACCTTTTTCATCTTGTCAAATGTAAACTGTGCTTCTTCACTCCCTTTGAAAGCCCCCTTTTTGGTCAAATCAGTCAAAGGTGCACAAAGTTGTGAGAACCCTTTGACGAACTTCCTGTAATAAGTGCAAATGCTGAGAAATCCCCTCAACTCTGTGATAGTTTTAGGTGTGGGCCACTCAACTATTGCTTGGATCTTCTCTTGATGTACATGTACCCCTTTAACTCCAATGATGTGTCCAAAGTAGAGGACCTATGTCATCCCAAATTCACATTTGGAATCCTTGGCATACAAGGATTGGCCCTCCATGATAGTTAAGATCTGTTCCACATGTTGAAGATGTTCCTCCTACATCTTGTTGTAGATTAGCAAGTCATCAAAGAATACAAGAAGATGCTTCCTCAACTGCTTGTTGAAGACATGGTTCATACATGACTCCAATGTGGTTGGTGCATTGGTTAATCCGGATGGCATCACTAAGAATTCATAGTGGCCATAATGACACCTGAAAGCAGTCTTAGGGATGTCCTCCTCCCTCATTTTGATTTGATGGTAACCAGAGTGCAAGTCAATCTTTAAGAAGTAAACAACCCCATGGATCTTGTCCAATAGCTCATCAATCCTAGGAATGGGATATTGGTTTTTTATAGTCTTCTTGTTTAAGGCCCTGAAGTCATTGCACATGCGCATGGTTCTATCCTTCTTCTTGACCAATACCACTGAAGAGGCGAAAGGGATGGAACTTGGTCTAATGTGACCCATATCTAAGATCTCTTTGATGGCCTTCTCTATTTTTTCCTTGTACTTCTTTGGGTGTCTGTAAGGCGTGGTGATGACTGGCTTTGCCCCTTCTTCCAACTCAATGATATGCTCAAATCCCCTATTTGGTGGCACACCTGGTGGAATGGGTCCAAACACCTTACTTTGTTTTTCAATGATCCTCTGGATCTCTGGTGCATAGTGAACCTTCCCCTTTTTGTCCACACGTGCCAAAATCTTGCACTCAGCAGCATATACAATCTCTTATCTCCTGAAAATGGCCTCCATTCGCTTAGTTGTGACTACCTTGACAGTGTTGCTTTTCATGCCTCTGAGGACTACCTTCCTTCCACTCTCCTCTGTGAAAGACATCTCCATGGTTTTATAGTTGGTGGTGATAGGCCCCAACGTATTGAGCCACTATACTCCAAGGATTATATTTGTGTCAGGGAGGTCCATCACATAAACATCCTGTACTAGATCATGCCTACCCAATGTAAGCTTCATCCCTGGAATGTAGATGTTACAAGGCATGGTGCTTCCTCCTGCTATCTCTACCTTGAATCCTTCAAACTCAACTGTGGGTATATGTCTCCTCTGTAGCAATGTCGAGTCAATGAAGTTGTGAGAAGCACCCCCATCAATGAGCAATGACACCTTTTGCCCCTGCAATACTCCTCTCATCCTGAAGGTGTTGTACTTGGGTACCTCACTGATGGATGCTAATGTAGCTCTCTCTTCTGTAGTTTCGATGGTGTCTGCCTCCATGTTCTTGATGTGGCCAAAATCCTCATCCTCTTCATTATCTGACGTCGCCTCAATGTAATGAACTTGGCCACGACCCATACACTTGTAGGATGGATTCCATGGCTCTTTGCATGTGTAGCATATTTGTTTCCTTCTCAGTTCCCTTCTAGTATTCTCATCCATCCTACCTCTTCCTCTGTCCAACCCCCTTGGGTCTCTTCCTCTTGGGTTCATTGGAGGTCTTTGGTATCTACCTCTGGTGTTTAGAGATGGTCTAGGCACAAATTTTGGTTTTGCAGTTGGGCCTAGATCTCTCGTCCTCCAGATAACATCTTGCAGGTTGGTAGGCTTAAAAGCCTTAACCCAACCCTTCAAGGGTTCCATCAAACCATCAATGAAGAGAATCATGAGTCTAGACTGTGACACGTCCTGCACCATGACTGCTAGCCTCTAGAACTCCTCAATATACACTTCTGGTGCCCCTGTCTGTCTTAGCTATGTGAGTTCCCTGAAATCTAGCTCTGGATCCCCCTGGTCAAACCTGTCAATGAGTCTCTGAGTAAACTCTGTGTATGCCACTATCTGAATGTGGCCAAGTGTGGTCAATCCATGATACCACCAATCATGAGCTTTGTCATCCAAGTGCATGGTGGCAAACTTGATGGCCTCCATCTCCCTCATAGGATTAAGTTGTAGGTAAGTGTCTAGTTTCTGTACCCATGTCTGTGCAATCATCTTGGTCGAACCGTCAAAGTAGGGAATCTCCATCTTCCCATCCCTGCGCTCAAACTTATAGTTACTCCTGTGGTATGACCTGGGCTTGTTTCTAAATTTTAATCCACAGAATTGATCTAGGTTGATCTGCCTCTGCACTGGTAAGCTCAATGAGTTGTACTCCCTGGAGCATTGATCAAACATATCATCAAACTCATCTAGGTGGTTGGGTTGTGTGGGTTCATCTGCGAATGAGGGTAAGTACGGCCTAGGAGTAGTCCTACTACCTATTTGTCCCTGTGGTGCTCCCCCTCCATGACTTCCCTCAGAATGATGATAGGGAATATGTTCATGTTGATACCTGTTCCCTCCATGAGATCCATTAGTTTCCTTGTTGGCATAATATTATGGACCTTTCCCCTTGTGATTCATCGTCATCAACAATTCTATTATCCTTGTTTGGTTTTCATCTACCTTCCTTAAGGTCTTTGATATTTCGGTATGTCCCCTACAGTTTTCCTCATGGTTTTCCTGTAAGTGGTTGACCAATGTACTCTCTTTCTGGTTTATGGATTTACGGAGTTCCTGTGTTAAGATTGCCAAGCCCTGTGGCTCATTGTCCTCACCTGAACCCTCCATATCGGCTTCTACCTCACCCGTTTGTTTCCTCCTGCCCATATAAATGCCACTGAATTTTTGCATGCATTAATCCTCACAGGATGGGAGGATCAGAGCTTTGATACCACTGTGATGTTCCCAAGCCAATTTTTTTCGCTTGGAACAAAAACTGACCACTGAATTAACTGTTTGATTGTTTGTGTTTACAGATTGGCCTCTCAAGTTTCGGCCTTAGGGTTATATTCAGTTATTAAGCACAGATCTGAAGATATACTCAATACAAATACAAGATCTAACCAGTACACAAGATATAGAACCAAATAGCATAGATCTGACCTTTATTATTATGAGAAGCAAGAACCTGATACAAAGTGGATGCAGATCTGGAATAACATCAGATGGCTCCAACAGATAATAGATAAGCTGCTACAAAATGCTCTGGATAAGAGATGCAACCCTCCCAAAGGCTGGATATACACTAAAGAACAATACAAGAAGAACCAAGGTCAAGCCCAAATCCCCTTGGTTGATGGCACGTCTTGTTGTAGAGCTGAGAAGACCAATGTTTCGACCCAGTTGAAGAGGATCTCCAAACAATACCAAACTTCCCAGAAAGATAGATCGAGACCAATAGAAGCCCTCCTTGAAGTATCAAGTCCAGATGCCAAGATTTACCCCTCCAAACTGTTGAAACCCTAATCAAGGTTGCACCCTCCTGAAGACTGCCAAGCTCAATATTTCGGCCCTGATGGAGGAAGCCTCCAAATACATTGAAACTCTCCAGGAAAGTAGATTGGGCCACCACAAACCACTAGGAGAAGTCTCAGGGTCAAAACTGAGGTGTAATGGCATATTTGAATCACATTTGCGCCCTCCTTCTCTCAAAAACGTCCCAAAGCTCCATATAATAATCTAGCAAGAGTAATCCTCCCAAAATGCTCCAAATTTGATGATGAAGGCCCTGCAAATAATACCCAAGTGTTGGAATGTCAATAGACCCTGTCGCAAAGCTAGATCAGACTCCTCTCCAATAAATGATGCGCCCTTGCTGGAAAACCCTCAAGGGTACGACCTGCTGCCCTCCTGGATCGATGATGGTACCTGTGAAGACTATATAATGGTGTGGGTGGAGTATTTCATCCCCGATACCAAGCTTGGAACAAGGTGAGTGGAATATTTCATCACTGAGTTGTTCTCTAGGGTTTGTATTCTCAAAATTGTTTGCTCAAGAGCCCAATAGCCCAATAGCCAAATGCAATAATATCCAAGATGAAGTGAGAGGTGCACCCTAGGCTTCCCTTTATAGCTCTTTTATGTTTCTCTATTGAGTTAAGTTAACCGCTAGGTTCAACTCCTAACTCAACCTCAAGCGCTTTATACCTTCATTGAGTTACCTTTTACCCTTTTTACCTTTTTCCAAGTGAACTTCAAAATATAACATTGAGTTAGTTCACCTTTCCCCATGCTGCATGAGACTATGGTCTAGTGGGAATGACTAGACCACTAAGTCTTTCCAGACCTCTTCATCAAGAGGTGGGGAACATTACAGTAAAGTCCCGTCAAGTGTCTTCTCCTTCATCCTAGCCTTGATTTTATAATCTTGAGTTATGACCTAAACCTAATCTCCAAAATGATTGATCGTTGAGATTACTTTTCACCTCAGTTGAGATCCATTGCTAAAATTAAATGCTAATAACTCAATTAATTAATAAAAACACTTTACTTTAATAATTCATTTAATTAAAGTAAAGTCTCAAGGTAGAAGGCTTTAAACAATTTCCACATGTCTAGACTCTTAGACCTGTGCGGAAATACCTATCTGATGCTACCAAACATCAACACTTTCTCTTAGTGAGGATGGTATTTTGCACTACTTCAAGTTTGTCTCTGAAGAACACAAATTCCCCTTTAACCAAGGGTTGGGTCATGATATATGCTACCTACTCATATGTGGAAATATATTGAAGCTTCACTACGCCTTTTGGATCGTATCTCGAATGAAGTGGTATATGATCTCAATATGCTTGGATCGGTCATGGAATACTGGATTCTCTGAGAGTTTGATACAACTATGATTATCATAGTATATCATCATAGGCTCCAACTCCTGATCAAATAAACCTGCAAGCAATTTGCGAATCCAAATGGTTTCACAACTATCCATACTCATTGCCATATACTTTTCCTCTGTTGAACTGAGTGCTATAGAAGTTTGCTTCCTGTTGAACCAAGTAATCACTATTGATCTCAAGCTTAAGCAACACTTCTAGGTGCTCTTTTTGCCTACTACACTCCTCTCCCAATCTGAGTCTGTATATCCTTGCAACTCCACTCCATCTCCTCCAAGATACCTCAATCCATACTCAGTTGTACCTCTCAAGTACCTGAGAACATGTTTCGCTACTATCCAATGCATTTGCCTCAGCTCCACCATGAATTGACTCAAGGTGTTCACTGTTGAATTTTTAATTTTCAGATTTGATAATTATTTCCTTATGACTTCAAAACGGAATTTTATGCGACTGTAATCATAGAATAATTACACATTGAAAATCTCAACCAAAATAAATTGCAACAAAAACAACAAAATCATACAAAGATAGTCATGCACATTAGACACAAGATTTTATCTTGGGAAACCCAAACTTGGGAGAAACCCAACAACTTTTCTTAAGAAGAAATCAACCCAAGTTCATCACCATCAATAAGAAGAAACCCTATCACAATTCGCCCGCCCATGAGGAAGATCCCTCAAAGATAGTGAACCACCAAAAGATCTCCAAAAATTACTCTGTGTAATTTTCATTGGTATGTCACTAGCTAAGACGCACTTAATGAGAAGAGTGATTGTGTTATGTCTCAAATGAATTGATCAAGCCTTTATTTATGCAATTTGAGTCACCCTTAATTTACTTGTGGGGCCGACTTGTTCTTTTGTTTTCAATATCTTCATTAATGCTTTATGGGGTTTCTTTAATGGTTTGTCTTGTCTTCTTGGCATTTCTTCTTCACTAGAAAAATTATTCATGAACCTTTTTGATGTATCATCTCCTCACATGCATGTCTAATTAATATAGGGCTCTAATGTTGAGTAGATCCACCGAGATGCCCCTCATCACAAGAGGTATATTTAACTTACATATTCAACATTAGACTAGACTTGTAAACAAGTCAAACCTTCCTGGTCACTCCATCCCGGAGCAGGGAATGTGAGAGCATCTCGAGTCTTTTTCACTCCTCGTCAAATCAACATGACTAATAGAATAAATATTACCCTTTGTCAATTCACCACTAGACAAATCAGCATGGCCCCGTGATTAAATGTATCATTCTCCCTTGGTCAAATCAACATGACCAATATGGGAGAATGTTTGCCCCTGGGTCATTCACCACTAGCCAAATTAGCATGGCCCCATGAGTGAATGTATCATTATCCCTTGGTCAAATCATCATGACTAATTAGAGAGAATGTATGTCCGATGTTGCTAACTAGAGAAACATCAACACTCCCTCTCAACAAGGGAGACATTATGCATCACGTTAAGCTTGTCTATGAAGTATACAAACTTCGCCTTAAACAGATGCTTAGTGAGAATTTACGCAATTTTCTCATCTGTGGATATGTACTGGAGCTTTATTGTTCTCTTATGTACCATGTCTTGAATGAAATGATGTTTGATCTCAATGTGTTTTGACCTGTCATGAAATACTGGATTCTTTGGAAGCTTGACACAACTTTGATTATCACAATGTATTAAGGTCAGAGTGTTGATCTTTGATTTGGTTGTTCGAGTGGTTACTGAAGGTGTTTGTCCTCTGTTGGAATACCTTTGTTGTCGAACATGGTATCAGAGTCTGTTTGAAGACTCGCTCATGTTATAGATCGAGATCATGAAGTCGAGTTGTCTCATCTCCATTTTCTGTTATTTCTGTACATTTTTGGGCTAAGAGGATTGTTCCATTGCGTCCGGAGCTCTCATTTCAGTTAGGAACACTTTTCATTTCACTCGAAAATGTTTTCATTTGCCCAAGATACGACTATTTCAGTCAGATCCGGAGGTATAAAGCCTGAATACGCATTTTTAAAATTTTTGCAGAGTATTATTTTGGTTTTATATTATTTGTTTCTAGGTTGCTACTCTTTTAGATCTGTGTATGCTCTTTTCCCCACGCCCTGTGCGATCTCTTCAAATAAAAAATAGATAGGAAAATGTGCATCTTTCGGGTAAGCTAACCGAAATCTAACCCTTGTTGTCATCGATAAGCCAATTTTGTTTTCTTGTGTGAAAATAAAATAAAATTAGCACACTCTCCAACAACAACAACAATCCTCTTGCTAAACAATACAATATGTTTTGCTAGACCATTTGGTTAAAAAAATATTTATTAAGTAAGAAGTCTTGAGTTCAAGTTTCTCTTTTTGTTACTTTTTTTGAAAAAGTTCATGTTCAAATTGTAAAGTGTATTTCACTTCAAGTATAAAAGTGCATCACTCTAAGTATCTTTAATATTTTATTTGAGAGTTATTTATTTTGCATGCAACTTTTATTTTATAAAGTAACTTCATTGTAAAAGTGATCCTCACTTCTCTTTATAAAAGTGGGTCACTTCATAAATCAACTTACACTATCACGTGGTCATTTGGTTATCGTTTATGGTTTTTTTTAAAGGGCATAACTTTCACATCTGAAGTTCATTTTTAGTGTCGTTTTTTAAAGTGCATAATTTTTTGAGATCTTTCAATCCATATCGTCAGTTTCAGTTTTTAAATCCATATTATCTACATATTTAATATGGATTATTCCAATAATCTTTTTCTTACTAGCACCAACTACTTCCAATGGAAATCTCATATGGAAGATTTATTAAGAAGTAAAGGCTTGTATCAGATTACCTTGAGAAAGGAAAAATAACCCATTGATGTTGATAGGAAAGTCAAATGGGATAATAGGAGTGACGAAGCACATGGACTAATCAGAATGTCCATCTCTCTTGATTTAAGGTTCCACCTTAAAGAAATTGATAACCCCAATGAAGCTTGGGAAAAGATTGAATCTGTGTTTGGTAAACTCAATATTATTCGAGCACAATAGTTAGAAAATCAAGTACTGACCTTCAGTCCAAGTGATTTTTCTTGTCTTGAAGGCTATCTATCTAAGTTTAAAACACTCAGAACTTTATGTGAAGAATGTGAGATAAAAATGAAAGAAGAGTGTTGCATCTATCTTATTCTTTCTAAGCTAGGTAGTACATACTCTGTGTTTGTATCTACCTTTTATGCCATGAGAGAGGCTCTAGGGAAAGCTTATAAAAAACCCACTCTTGAGTCATTTTGTCCTGCTTTGATTAGAGAGGAAGATAAGCTTGTACAACTTGGAGTGATCGACACTACAGGTACCTCCCAAGAAAGCCTTAGTCACCTAGCAGAAAGATAAACCCAAGAATCCAAAGAAGCAACATCCTCTCTACAACAACAAACAACATAAGGGTCCCAAACCCACTCAAACAACTTCAACTTTTAATGATGAGAAATGAGAAAAATATAAAAATAAGAATATTGACAGACATTGCAACTTTTGCGATAAATATGGTCATGATGAGTCCAAATGTTTCAAGAAGATGGAAATTTTATGTAATGTTCTTGAGCCAAAAATGTTTTGCTCAGAGCACTAATTGTTTACTGTTGTTATGTTGTTCATGTGTTTGCAGGTGTATCCGTAAGATGTGCATGGATTATTCAATGTTGATATACCAATAGATATGAAGCATACAATCATAAACAATACAAGAGATATAAGAACACCAATAGAGAATCAAAATGTTAGATTTGACCTTTATTTAGATAGTAAGGTCCCTGTATGCAAGAGAACTACAGATCTGGGAGAAAGCCCCAATAATAACAAAATGGGCTTCTAGTTGATACAATAAGAAGAACAATACAACGTGAATGCCTCCCAAAGGTTGTAAGAGAAGAGATCCAAGCCTCCAAAGGCCACCAAAAAGTAGATCTGACTGAAGATAGAAGAACCTGATCAATGCACTGTCAAATCCTCCTCAACTTGATGAGTTGCACCCTGCTCTGGATGCTGTCAAACCCTCATATTTCGGCCTACCCTCTCATGACCTCCAAATCCTCCAAAACTCGCTCAGAATGTAGATCAGGCTGCTAGAAACCCCTGGAATCAATCTCAAGTTGATCTGAGCAATGTTGCTCCTCCAAATGGCCAATCCCTAAATCGGATTGCGCCCTCCCTGGTTTGATAAAGTCAAGAGGGTACGTTTTCCCCTTTAGGAACCTCCAAATGCTACCAAACTCCGTCAGATCATAGATCGGGCCACTGCTACCATGATACTTAAGTCTCAAACCAATCTATGAATATTTGACCCTTCAAACATTGAAAATACCTTTCTGTAGAACGTCCTCTTCCTCCTTAATGTGTGCCAAGCTCACAGAAATAAACTGCAAGGATAAACTCCTCTAGAATAGACTAGGAATGATTCCAGGGACCCTATGAAGAGAACCTAGGTGCTAGATTTCCCAAATGCCTCCTGCTTTCTCGAGATTGAACTAAAACCTCCAAGATGGTGTCCCCCCTAGCTAGAAACCCCCCTGGGTTGCGCCCTAACCTGGTGAATGTTTGTAGAACGAACCTGCAACACTGTAGAATGGTGTGGGAGGATTATTTCACCTCCGGGACCAAGCCTGGATCAAGGAAGGTTGGATCTTTTAGCACCAAGTTGATATCTAGGGCTTTAGACTCAAAACCCTCAAAATTGATTGTGCTCAAGAGCTCCAATGAAAAAATGATAATAATCCAGAATGAATAAGGAGTGTGCCCTGCCCTTTCCTTTATAGCTCCAATATATTCCTCCATTAAGTTAGTTTTACCCTTAGGGTTAACTCTTAACCTAAGGCATCATTTATATTTCTTCGTTGAGTTACCCTTTTCCATAAAGTCAACTTAACTTTAGAATATTATGATTCCTGGTTGACTTTGTCCCCAATATACCTAAGACTATAGTCTAGTGGGGAAAGCTAGAACACTGAGTCTCTCCAATCCTCTTCATCAAGAGATGGGGGACATTACAGTCTCCCCTGCTAGAAATTCCTTGCCCAAAAGCAATTTTGAACCTGTCTCCTGAATCAAATGCTCTCCTTCCCATGTGGCATCCTCCACAAGTAGGTTCTTCCACTTAACAAAATATTCTTTGATGCTCCTTTTTCTTAGCTTCCTCTCCCTAACTTCCAGTATCTCCTTTGGTATCAGTACCAGTTGTCCTTCTTCATCCATGGGTGACAATTCCTCCATGGGAATGATGTGCTTGCCAATGGCCCTCTTCAAACAAGAAACATGAAAGACATTATGTATTTTGTTGCCTTGGGGTAGATCCAACTCATAATCTATGACCCCTACCCTCTTGTTGACTCTGTATGGACCAAAGAAACATGGTTGGAGTTTTTTTGCACCACTTCTCTTGATCGATTCCTGTCGCTACAACTGGAGCCTCAAATAAACAAGTCTTTGACCTCAAAGGTGTGCTCAAATATGTGCTTGTTTGCATGTACCTTCTGTTGATTATGTGCCCTTTGTAGGTGATCCTTCAATTCCCTGAGGATTTCCTAACTCTGATGAATCCAACACTGAACCATGGGATCCCTGCTGTCACCGAAAGCAATCTCTGTAAAGGAGAGAGGGTCATAACTATATAAGGCCCTGAATGGAGGCATACCAATGGACATATGGTGAGTGGTGTTGTAACACTATTCCCCCAAGTGAAGCCATTTGACCCATGCTTTCTGTTGTCCTACCACATAGTTTCTGAGGTAGCTTTCAACCCATTTGTTGACTATCTTTGTCTGACCATCCATATGTGGGTGATAACTAGTACTATGTGTCAAGGCCATACCTACTATTCTGAAGAGCTCCTCCCAAAAAGTGTTCATGAACCTGCTATCTCGGTCACTCACTATGGTTTTGGGAAACCCATGCAATATGAAAACTTCTTGGAAGAAAAGGTCTGCAACATGTGTTGCACTGAAATCTGTGGCAATGGAAAAAAAGTGTGAAAACTTCGTCAACCTGTCCACTGCTATGAAAATGCAGTCCTTTCCCTGTACCTTGGGAAACCCTGTGATGAAATCCATGGATATTCTCTCCCACTTCTACTCCGAAATGGGAAGTGGTTGTAGTAGTCCAGTTGGGTGAGTGTTCATCTTTGTTGCCCTGGAAAGTGTTGCACTCCTTGATGTGGTTCATCACATATTCTTTTAGACCCTTTCAAGAAAACCTCTCTCGTACATGTCTGTATGTCTTGATGATCCCTTGGTGCCCTGCTACTGGTGAATCATGGCATGACTGTAAAAAATTGGCCTTGAAGGATGATTCGGGAACCAAGAAAATTTGGCCCTTGTAATAGATGATGTCATCCATAATCCTGAAATTGTCATTTACCACCTGCCCATCCATTATCTCACAAGAAAATTTTTTCTTCGAATATTCCACCAAGAGGTGGGCCTTTTGTAACACCCTGGGTTTCGAACCCCCATTTTTGAATAATGTATTGTTACAATGTTGAGAGTCTTGAGTGCCCAAACAATTATCAAAGGGCCAGTATGCCCAAGAAATGTAATGTTTTGATAATTATTAATAATAAACACATCATTGGCTACTAGATGGACAAGGACTAGAGTTATATGGGGCTATGATTCCACAAGAGAGGGGGCTTGAGGGGCTAAGTGTTTATTCTTATGTTAATTACTCTTTTTGCCTAAGGGAGGGGATCGATTATGTGAGATTCTTGGAGAAGGCCAGTAGGTTCTTTATTCCCCACGAAGTTACTTAAACCCGCCTCTAGTTTGATGGGGGGGTTCGACCGATGTCTTGTTCACTGATTTTTCTGTACATTCATTCATTTCCCTCATGCACTTTCATGCACTCACTTAGCCATTCATCGATCCATCCTCCCTGCATCTTAGCTTGGTAAAGGGAACGAAACTGCTAAATATTAGCCACGTGATAGTTGGTTGTAATGGTCGCTAGTGCAATCCAACCATGACTTGGGGCATGTTTGAGATGCGTTGGACTGTGCCCTGTTTTTCTCACAACTGCGATTCCTAAGAGTTCAAACATTGAGATTCTGGACCAGCTGTGTTGGAGGCCTTGGATAAAGGAGAAGAACTACCTGACGGACTGCGTGGTAGAAAAAGGTGGAGGTCCATTCTCTCAGGTGGTACAGGCTGGGTAGAAGAGACTTGGGTACTTGGATTGTTGTGGGTGTTGGGAAACCTATGAGATCTTGAGAGATGATTGGTTTGGGAACCCAAGCACACTTTGGAACCGTCCTTGTGGATTCATAGCCATGGCTCAGGGGTGACACTACTGTTGAGATTTGGAGCAGTGGTGTCTATGGTTGGGTGGAACACCCTTGGTCTGCAGCCAGCTGGTGTCGCCTTTTTATAAATGTAAGTGTTTTTTGTTGTGATATTATTATCTGTTTATGAATGTATTTTGTTGTGTATTTTAATTATCGTTTAACTAAATCTTAGATTATGCATGCTTGCTGGATATTATTGTGCATGTCGTTAAATGTTTTATCTTATGCATCCTTATTAAATAAGAAAGTACCAGTAAGAGTACGAAGTCCAATGGTGGGCTTGAAGGTAGCATACCCCGGCTTGTGGGTGGTTGGGGATGTTACAGATTGGTATCAGAGCTTCTAGTTGAAACACCATGCCAGTATGGGTCGGGTTTGTTGGTCAGAGTCTCGTGGTTGAGATCGAATTCTGACCGTGAAGTTGAAAATCTTAGGAGGAATGGTGTTACATAATCTACGCAAGAGTTAGATCATCAGGGATCATTGGATCAGAGGACAGGTGAACAGGGGTTGTCTGATGAAAAGAAAGAAAGGGTTAAGGTCCCAACCGTCAGATCCCATTGGAGAGAGAGATCAACGAACATGAGGCATTGCGGGGAACCAAGTTGCACAGGAGATAATTTCCCAAAGCGGTTCCACAATCCAAACCACAGTTTCACTAAGGGGTTACGTCATCATCAGGATAATTGCGGGGAGAAAAGTGGGTTACTCCAAACCGTAAATGTGTGCCCTCGCAAATTGAAAGGCATGTAGTGATGTGACATATTAGTACTCGAGCGACAAACCTCCGAAGAGCAGAAGTAGCTAGGGACCGTCGATCTGTAGGAGGACACGCTTCAATCGATCATGTGCTCCAGGTGAAAGAACTCCGGGAAAAGGCGAGCAAGGATAAATTGAGAATTGGGATTTTTGGACCTCGGAGATCCGAAGTGAATTGCAGCCATCTGATCTAGGAGGAAACATGGTAGAAATCTGCACACTTCGGGGAATAATGAAGTTTGAGGGTTGAGATTTCCGAAATCCAGAGACCTAAAGAAATCATAGCTGTCGATATGTGGGAGACACGCGTCAGTAGATCGCGATCTTCGAATAAGAACATTTCAAAAAAAAAGTTGAGGTTTGAGTCTTCCGAAGTCTGAAGGCCCAAAGGAATTGCAGTCGTTGATCCTTACAACGGTAACCTCTGAAGTCCTGAAGTTCGAGGTTAATATGGGTCGTTCGATAAGGGAGACACATGGCGATAGTTTGGTCAGTTTGGGAAATCGAAGTTCCGGATAATTGGAAGTGTGCTAGTGTGGAAACTCTCGAAGTCCCAAAGCTCGAAGAGCCGAAGTAATGGGGCACGATGATGTCACTAGGAGGTGATGTGGACCCCGAAAATTTTAGAAGTGACGTGGCTTGTGGACGTCACCGAGGATGATGTGGACACATGGGATGTGTACCACATGTCAGTAAGTTTTGAGAATGCAGATGATTGAAGTGTCAGCTAGGACGTGACACGTGTCACCCACCTAATTGGGCTACGTGTCCACTTCCAGTATTTCTCCACGTGGCGACAGATCATGCAGTCCAAAAATTGGGCACTCTAGGGGGGAAATATGTGACAGGTTACGTTGGGTCGAAAAATCCTGAAGGCCGGAGTACATATCGACCGTTGATTCCAAAAGACATGTCGAAGTATCGTCAACTTCGGGTAAAAGCACTCTGGTAGAATGTGCAGGAGGAAAGTTTGAAACTTCTGAATCCTGGAGAGCCAAAGTGATTCACAACTGCTAATCTGTTGGAGGACACCCATCACCAGATCATGAAATCTAGGTAAAATCATTTTGGGAGGAGGCAAGCGAGGAAAGTTCAGACTCTCGAAGCGTGGAGTCCCAAAGTGGATCTCGATCATTGATCGTGAAAGAGGACGAGGACCATTGATCTGGTCCTGGCTGAAAGTGTTGAAGTCCCGAAGCTCTGGACAAGCGTTTTTTCAGCTAAGCACGGGGTCATGACCGTGGTCATATGCAGATTGAGAGCTGAGTGAAGGATGGATAAGGGACGAATTGGTTGTCTTCGAGATAGAAAAGTGATAAGGAAGGATTTAGCCGCAGTTTCTAGTCATGGTAACTTGGGAAGGTGGTTTGAAGGAAGCGCCTACGCAGGATGAAATTCTATGTCAGCCAAGGATAACATGACATTGTTATTTTCGAAGAATGGGATATGATCTCCATGAACAAAAAAAATAAAGAGACCTGTAGTATGGTTTGGAAATTTTGTTTATCATATGCGTAATTCTAACAAAATGGTCGCTTGCACATTTTGCATAATTAAGGGGCTTAAGCACATCAATGCGGGATGTGTATTGAGGAAATTGAAGAAGGTGAGGGAGCCTCCAGTCATGATAAGGAGGTTGAAGGCCAGAATACCAGAGTTGGTAATGTAGATATAGAGTCCAATGGACGCAAGGGGAAAGGAGAACATAAAATCTGTGAAGGGTTGTGTGAAATTTGGAAGTGTCAATATCGGGCATGTACTCATTACCTTCTTCATTTTTTCAAAGGTGGTCTGCACTTCTAGGTTCCATGTGAAGGCCCCTTTATTGGTCAAATCATTCAAAGGTGCACAAAGTTGAGAAAGGCCTTTAACAAACCTCCTATAATAGAAGCAGATGCCCAAAAACCACTTCAACGCAGTGAGTGTCTTTGGTGTGGGCCAGCCGATGATGGCTCGCATCTTTTCCCAATGTACCTGTACCCCCTTTACTACAACAATGTGTCCTAAGTAAAGGACCTTTTTCATCCCAAATTCACATTTATACTCCTTTGCATATAAGGATTTATCCTCCATGATAGTCAGAATCTATTCCACATGTTAAAGTTGCTCCTCCCAAGTCTTGTTGTAGATCAATAAATCATCAAAGAAGACTAATAAGAACTTCCTTAGATGCTTGTTGAACACATGATTCATGCACGATTCGAAGGTGGCTGGTGCATTAGTCAACCCAAAAGGCATGACTAGAAACTCATAATGTCCATAGTGACACTGAAAAGCAGTATTTGAAATGTCTTTCTCCCTCATTTTAATCTGATGATAGTCAGAGTGCAAGTCAATCTTAGTGAAATAAACTGCCCCATGGAGCTCATCCAATAGCTCATCAATCCGTGGGATGGGATATCTATTTTTTATGGTCTTCTTGTTTAGGGCCCTGTAGTCAATGCACATGCACATTGTTCCATCTTTCCTTTTCACTAGCACCACTAAAGATGCAAAGGGACTGGAGCTTGGCCTGATGTGTCCCATATCCAACAATTCCTTGATTGCCTTTTCAATTTCATCCTTGTACTTATTGGGTTTCCTGTAAGGAATGGTGATGATAAGTTTTTCACCCTCCTCTAACTCTATGATGTGCTCAAACCCCCTATCTGGTGGTTCTCCTAGTGGTATAGGCTCAAAGACCTTGTTGTGCCTATCCATGATCTTCTTGATCTCTGGTGCGTAGTGTGTTTCCCATTTTTTGTCCACTCTGACTGAAATTATGCATTATACTACATAACCGATGTATTCTCTCTATAAGATGGCTTCCATGTGCTTTGTTGTCACCACCCTTGGTGTGTTTCCTGTCATACCCCTGACAACCACCTTCTTCCTTGTTTCTTCTATGAAAGACATTTACATGGTTTTGTAATTTGTGGTGATTGTCCCCAATGTACTAAGCCATTGTACTCCTAGGATGATGTTGGTGTCTGGAAGATCCATCACATAGAAATATTGTGCAGAATCATGTCTTCCCAAGGTGAGTTTCATCCCTGGGATGTACGTATCACAAGGCATGGTACGCTCACCTACTACCTCCACACAAAATCCCTCAAATTCTACTGTCAGTATGTGCCTTCTTTGCAGTAATGTTGAGTCAATGAAGTTGTGTGAGGCACCTCCATCAATGAGGACTGAAACCTTCATCCCCTGTAACACCCCTCTCATCCTGAAGGTGTTGAATTTTGGTACCCCACTAATGGATGTAATGGTTACCTTCTCATCTGCTGCAAGGTCGTGACTAGCATCCTCTTCTTCTATTTGTCCTGGAGTTTCGGCCTCCATTTTCTGTATGTGGCTGAAATCCTCATCCTCGTCATCTGAGATCACCTCAATATAGTGGGATTTTCCCTTACCCATACACTTGTGTGTTGGATCCCATGGTTCCTTGTAGGTGAAACACAACTTCTTCCTCCTCAAATCCCTCCTAGTGGGCTCATCCATCCTGCCCCTTCGTCAGTCAAACCCCCTTGGTTAATAGGAGGTATTTTCTCTCTACCCCCTTGATTGGGAGGTCTAGGGGTGAATCTTGTCTTAGTTGTTGAACCCAAGTCTTTGGTCTTTCAGATGACATCATGCAAGTTGGTAGTCTTAAAGGCCTTGACCCAACCTCTCAAGGGTTCCATCAACCCTTTTGTGAAAAGAATCACAAGTCTCGCTTGAGACACATCCTGTACCATCACTGCCAGCCTCTAGAACTCCTCTATGTAAGCCTATGGTGATCCTGTATGTCTGAGTTGTGTGAGCTCCCTAAAAGGTAGCTCTAGATCCCCCTGGTCAAATATGTCAATGAGTCTCTGTGTGAACTCTATGTAATATGTAATCTAATTGTGTCCTAATGCGGTTAACCCATGATACCACCAATCATGAGCCTTGCCATCTAAGTACATGGTGGAAAATTTGATGGCATCCATCTCTCTCATGGGGTTAAGCTATAAGTAGGTATCCAACTTATGCACCCATGCTTGTGTTGTCACCTTAGCAGATCCATCAAAATAAGGGATCTATATTTTTCCTGCCCTACACTCCAGTTCATAGTTGGGCCTCAGATACTATTTTGGTTTGCCCCAAAATTTGATCCCACAATACTGATCTTATGTGACCTATCTCTGAAACCCTACACTTAGGGCATGATACTCCATGACATACTGCTCAAAATTATCCTCAATCTCATCCTCATAGTTATGTTGTGGCTGAGTATCCAAGAATGTAGGTAGATAGGGTCTAGGAGTGGACCTGTTATATGCCTGTCCTAGTGGTGCACATAATCCATAGCTATGTCCCTCAGTGTGATAGTGGGGGTTGTGCTCCTAATGTTGTCTAGTCCCTCCATGAGATCGACTAGCTTCTCTGTTGGCATAAATTTCTGGACCCTTTTCTCCATGATTCATCTACATCAGGAGTTGTGATACCCTCTCATGGCTTTCACTTACATTTCTTGGATATTTTGTCATATCTACCTGTCCCCTACGTATCGTTTCTTGCTTCTCTTGTAGATGATGTACCAAGGTGCTCCGTGACATGTTTATGGAGTGTTGCAACTTCTTAGAGAATCCTACTAGAATCTATGGCTCACTGTCCTCACCTGATCCTTCCATGTTGGCCTCTGCTTAACCTGTCTGTTTCCTACGTCTTCCCATGTAAATGCCACTGAACCTCTGCATGCACTAACCCCCACAGGTTGGGAGGATCAAAGCTATGATACCACTGTAATGTTCCTAAGCCAACTATCTTTTGCTCAGAACACTAACTATTTACTGTTGTTATGTTTTTCATGTGTTTGCAGGTGTATATGTAAGATGTGCATGGATTATTCAATGTTGATAGACCAATAGATATGAAGCATACAATCATAAACAATACAAGAGATATACGAACACTAGTAGAGAATCAAAATTCCAGATTTGACCTTTATTTAGATAGTAAGAAGTCCCTGTATACAAGAGAACTACAGATCTGGGAGAAAGCCCCAATAATAACAAAATGGGCTTCTAACCGATACAATAAGAATAAAAATACAAGGTGAATTCCTCCCAAAGTCTGTAAGAGAAGAGATCCAAGCCTCCAAAGGCCACCAACAAGTAGAGCTGACTGAAGATAGAAGAACTTGATCAATGCACTATCAAATCCTCCTCAACTGGATGAGTTGTGCCCTGCTCTGGATGTTGCCAAACCCTCAAGTTTCGGCCTACCCTCTCCTGACCTCCAAATCCTCCAAAACTCACTCAGAATGTAGATAGAGCTACTAGAAACCCTTGGAATCAATATCAAGTTGATCTGAGCAATGTTTCTCCTCCAAATGGCCAATCCCTAAACTGGATTGCGCCCTCCTCGGTTTGATAAAATCAAGAGGGTACGTTTTCCCCTATAGGAGCCTCCAAATGCTACCAAAATTTGTCAGATCATAGATCGGGCCACTTATACCATGATATTGAAGTCTCAAACCAATATACGAAGACTTGACCCTCCAAACACTAGAAATACCTTTCTACAGAACGTCCTCTTCCTCTTTAATGCGTGCCAAGCTCACATAAATAAACTGCAAGGATAAACTCCTATGGAATAGACCAGGAATGATGCCAGGGACCCTCTGGAACCCATGTGCTAGATTTCCCAAATGTCTCCTGCTTCCTCTAGTTCGAACTAAAAACGTCCAAGATGGTGCACCCCCTAGCTGGAAACCCCCCTGGGTTGCGCCCTAACCTAGTGAATGTTTGTAGAACCAACCTGCAACACTGTAGAATGGCGTGGGAGGATTATTTCACCTCTGGGACCAAGCCTGGATCAAGGAAGGTGAGATATTTCACCACTGAGTTAATCTCTAGGGTTTTAGACTCAAAACCCTCAAAATTGATTGTGCTCAAGAGCTCCAATGAAAAAATGATAATAATCCAGAATGAATAAGGAGTGTGCCCTACCCTTTCCTTTATAGCTCCAATTTATTCCTCCATTGATTTAGTTTTAACCTTAGGGTTAACTCTTAACCTAACTCATTCTTTCTATTTCTTCGTTGAGTTACCCTTTTTTCCAAAAAGTCAACTTAATTTTAGAATATTACGATTCCTGGTTGAATTTGTCCCCAATATACTTGAGAATATATTTTAGTGGGGAAAGCTAGACCAATGAGTCTCTCCAACCCTATTCATCAAGAGGTGGGGGACATTACACTTTAGAAGCAACAATGAAGAAACACAACATCAATATTGATTCTACTTCTTCTTCTCATGGATGCACTTTCTGCTTCTGGTTTCTCCTTCAATACAACTTATACTTCTTCTTTTTATGAGTGGCTTATTGATTATGGAGCATCTTATCATATGGCTAAGGATAAAGACATATTTTATTCTCTAAATGAATGTAACACCAATAAAATATTTGTTGGTGATGATATATCTCTTAGTGTTGTAGGATTTGGAACAATCCAAGTAGATAATGGTCACTTCAATGATGTATTATGTGTTCCAATTCTTTCTTGTAACCTTCTATCAGTATATCAAATCACTCATTCAGGTGAAGGTAAAACCGTAGATTTTTCACCTCACCAAGTTGTAATCAAGGATCTAAAAGATCCTAAGCATGTTCTTGCAATTGGAATTGTTGATGATAATACCAGGTTGTACAAGTTTGACAACTTTGGGTCATCATATTTTTCATTTGTTTTTGTTGCTCATAGCGATGACTTGAGCAAAATTTGGCATGAGTGGTTTGGTCATCTAAACTATCGATCATTGCAACAACTATGTAATCAACGGATGATGACTAGCCTTCCTATTGTTTCATGAAGAGATGGTGTTTGTGTCAGTTGTGTACTAAGAAAACATCATCGGGACAATTTTGATAAACGTGCCTCTTGGCACACCTCGGGCCCTTTGCATCTTGTTCACAGTGATTTGTGTGGTCCACTTTCTTCTCCTTTTTTTGGGTGCAATTATTTTTTAACTTTTATTGATGACTTTTCCAAACGTACATGGGTTTACTTCTTAAAACTTAAGAACGAAGTTTTTGACAAGTTTTGTTTCCTACAAGGTCTTTGTAGAAAAGCAATCTGGACATCAAATTCAAAAGTTAAGAACAGATAATGGAGGTGAATATGTGAACAATAATTTTACATGTTACTGCACTACACAGGGCATCCAAATGAAACACATTGTTCGATATACACCACAACAAAATAGTGTTTCTAAGAGAAAGAGCCACACATTAAAATAAATGGCTAATTGTATGGTCCAATCTAAGGGATTAAGTCTAAAGTATTGGGCGAAAGCAATCAAATGTGCAAATTACATAGTAAATCAGACTCCCACAAAGGATCTTAAAAATATAACATTGGAAGAAGCTTGGACTAAATTTAAACCATATGTAAGTCACTTCCGTGTATTTGGTAGTATAGCATGGGCTCACATTCCTAATGAGAAAATGAAAGCATTGCAGACTAAAAGTGATAAGTGTATATTTGTTGGTTATTTTGAAGATGTCAAAGGTTATAGACTTGTTCAACCACATTGTAATGAAATTATTATTAGAAGAGATGTTAAATTTGATGAACATATCTTGGCCTGTGAGCCTAATTCGACGATTGTGCCTTCTTTGGCCTGCGATCCATATTCAATGTTTGTTCCTTGTTTTGTTCCTATTCTAGTTTCTTCTTCAGATGATAACTGTGAGGATGAAAATCCACCTTTGCCTGCTCACCTTACTCCAGATGATTCCTTTGAACCTTAACCATCACCGATTCCATTGCTTCCTAGATGGGTTTGTTCAACACAAGAAGTAGTCGGTGGTCTTGTCGGTGATCCTTCAGATCAGCGTCGAACACGTTCACAGTTCCAACGAGTCTCTTCTTTTTTGGCTCAAGTTTCAGAGACTCCTGATCCAAAGACATTTGCAGAAGCTTCAGGTCATCCAGATTGGGATACAACAATGAATGAAGAGAATCGTTCTTTACTGGAAAATGATACTTGGGATCTTGTACCTCTTCCAAATTTCAGATGTAAATGGGTCTACAAAACTAAGTATGCACTAGATGAAAGTGTTTAAAGACACAAGGCTCGGTTATTTGCCAAAGGATTTTTCCAAGTTGAAGGAATTGACTATAATGAAACATTTTCCCCTGTAGCCAAAATGAATTCCATCTGCCTTGTTCTTTCCCTTGTTGCCTCGCATAAATGGGAGGTCCATCTGATGGATGTTAAATCCTCCTTCTTGCACAGGTATTTTCAAGAAGTAATCTACATGGAACAACCTCCTGGATATGTCCAGAATGACTCTATCCTTGTTTTCCACCTTAAGAAATTTCTTTATGGTCTTAAGCAAGCTCCCCGAGCTTGGTATGCCAAAATGCAAAACTTTCTTATTGGCACCGGATTCTCTAGATGTCATTATGATCCTAATGTCTATACCAAGAAAGTAGGAAGCCATCTAATAATCCTTTCCCTTTATGTTGATGAACTTATCCTTACTAGTAGTGACTCAAAAATTTTAAACCATGTGAAAACCAGCCTAAAGAAGAAATTTGAAATGACAAACTTAGGTTTTTTGCACTATTTCCTTGGCCTCCAAGTTTTGCAAACCAATGGAGGAATCTTTCTTTCCCAATCTAAGTATGCTTTTGAACTTCTTCATCGCTTTTACATGGGCGATTGTAAACCAACCCCTTCTCTCTTCCAGTTTGGAGTCAATCTTACTGCCACTTGTACTTCTCCCGAATTTGATTCCACCATGTACCGTCAGTTAGTTGTTAGCCTCTTATACTTGACTCATACTCGTCCTGATATTTCCTTTATTGTTGGTCTTGTTGATTGGTATATGAAAACACCCCATGAAAGCCACTGGAAAGAAGCTAAAAGGATACTTCACTATGCCTGTGGTACAATTCAGTTTGGGATACATTACAGTTTAGGGGGGACTCCTTTATTGGTTGGTTTCACTGATTTAGATTGGGCTAGTGACCCTGATGATCGAAAGTCTATTGAGGGTTATGTTTTCAGCCTTGGTTCAGGACCTGTCACTTGGGCCTATAAGAAACAATAGGCTATTGCACTTTCTTCAACAGAAGCAGAGTACCAAGCAACGGTAAATGCTTGTCAGGAAGATTTGTGGCTTCGACATATTCTTTCATAGTTTGGATTCCAGCAACAACATTCGACTAGACTTTGGTGTGAAAATCATAGTGCCATCAAGCTCACCAAAGACCTAGTTCAACATCAGTGCAGCAAGCACATCGATCTACACATGCACTTCATCATAAATAGCATTCATGATCAAGTTATTAAAGTGCTCTTTTTCCCTACAAAAGATCAAGTTGCATACATTTTCACAAAGTTTCTTACAGAAGCGAAGTTTTCCAAACTTCAATCTATGTTAGGAGTTTAGGAAGTTTTCATTAAGGGGGGATAGGCTATAATGCCTCCTTCCTTCTCCTATTGTTCCACTATTGTAAATCCTTCAATCATATCCCAAGTTGTTCTTAAGGGGGGATGTTAGGATATTTAGACACTAAGGAGTTAGTTAAGATCTACTTGGTCTAATGTGTCATTAGGTAAAAGTGTGTTTCTTAGTGTGTTTATTTAGTATGCATTAGTATGCATTTTTAGTTAGGAAATTCGATGGTCATGATATCTTCCCGACATAGAGTGATCTGATGGTTCATATTCTCCTTGATCTTAATGACCATTGATCTATGGCTTAACAACCGATTGTTCCATGATCTCTATTTAAAGAGAATGGAGGGACATTTGCCAATGATCGATTGTAAGAAACTCTCTTGTAAAATCTATCTGTAATCTTTTTATTTTTCATTAATAAACTTATCCAAATGGTCGCATTGGTTGGGGTCGTGGATGTTTCCCCATAGGGTTTTTACCACGTCAAAACATCAGTGTGTTTATCTATGATCTGGTTGTGTGATTTTTTACTGAAGGTGTCCGTCCTCTGTTGGAATACCTATGTTGTCGAACAATGAGGTATTGAGAAGGTCCAAAAGTTTCCAAGTAGGTCGAGTGACCCACCAAGTGTGAATACCATCCCGAGACACAAGAAAAACAAGCATATGTTGCAATATAATCAAGTGGACAAGAAACTGAAGCTTGTTTTCCCTAATAACAACAATTAGTAACTAATTTATATCATCAAATAAAGTTATCTAAATCAACATAAAGTGAACACAAGACTAGTTAACATACGTCAAAGAAAAAATAACAATTGACTATGAATTATGTGAAATACTTTGAGAGAAAATAAGAGGGTTGTTATGAAGTGATTTTCTGCAGTAAATTATCAGCCTTATGGTGGTAGCATTCGAAGGTGTACAACAACAAAATCAACCCTCAAAATGTGCCTCAAATTAACCTAAAAAGTGTGCCCTAATTAGTAGATTAGGTGAGTGAAGTTTGGGGGGTTTCTTATGTTAGAATAATAGGTGTGCTCGTTTTCACCATAGATAATATAGCATTATTGTCACCCAACCATAGGCACAAAGGCCACCCCTGAGTACCTTAACCTTGAAAACCTGAATGATTATGAAAGAAAACCCTAGAACCAATATCCAACCAAGGTATTGTACGTCTCTCTCAAAGCTAGCGTACTAAGTTGAAAGTCCAAACCATAACCAAGCAGAAAGTCCAACCATAACCAAAGATAAAGTCACCACTGAAGCAACTGCATCTCTCCTCCAATCATGCACACCACTTGTCCTTATGTAGTTATGAGAGTGAGTGTGACAAATGAGCTCTAGATCCCTCTTATTTATAGTCCTCCAAGTGACCTAACTAGGTCGACTTATACTTTTGGAGGATAATAATTTAATATGAATTATTATCTTGGGTCGAATTGTATTCTAAGGTTATTTCCTAACCTTCTAGAGTTTCTCTTGCTTCCCAGAATATTCTAGACTTGTCAAAGGTTATACGTAGAGGTTAATACCTCTCGCAACTACCATAATATCAACATTTTAAGGTTAGTTTGTGAGATATTAATGGTCTAGGGTTAGGATTTTCTGCAACCTTATGGCTATAGGAAACAATTTAGTGCAACAAACAAACTTTTGGGAGAAAGAGGATGCCTCAATGAGGCAAGAGAGCCAAGTGCTCAAAGAAAACTTTCCAAAAGAGATAGATTTATAATTCGCAAAAATCATGTTTCCCAAGGAAATATTTTTATATCTCCAATGCAATAATAAATGACTAGTTCTCTTAATAATTGGGTTAATGGGGTCATGCAAAGACAAAGCTATAGAAGATACCTCCTTAGGGGTGTAAACCCTCTTACTCCCCAAGGCGATTTTCTATATCTAGGGTTTAAGCTAAGAGGGTGTATACCCATATACTTCTCTTAGCAAACCCTTTTTTAACCAATAACATGAAGCATAAAATGATGAAGACTATGGTGGGGGTGTATTCATTTATACTTCCCACCTAGATCCTATCACAATAACCTTGACTTGAAACAAATGATAGCATGAAAGTAAAGACTATACCAATTCAAGGGAAAATGCTAAGATAATCCACCACAATAGCAAGAGAGAATCCTTCCAAGGATATCACATCACTTCCATCAACCATTACATCAAGAGATAACCATAAACAAGAGCCAACATAGACAATTTTCCAAAGATAGCGAAAATTTTAGACCAAGTCTTCTCACAAGAGGGAGAGTTATGTTAAAATGAGATCTTATGATCTCTTATTTATACAAGATGTCACCAAGGTGATTTGTCCACATATTTATGGGTAAACCACAAGAATAGGGGTAAAAAACCCTAATCTTTCCCCCTTAACAAAGTAATATTAAACAATTAATTAAAAATTCACTTTTGCACATAAGAAAAAACTTAATTCATATGGATGTCACCCATTTAGGGGACGTTTTGGCACAAATAGGAGGTCATTGGTGATGGAGGAGAGTGGAGGGGCTTCCCAAAGCCATATGTTGGCACAGGGGCAGACCCAGGGTTCAACGCTTCAACAACGCACCAACAAAACCCTAACTACTGGCCCTTTCGACAACACCTACGAAGAAGATGAAGTCTCACCCGAGGTAGAGGCAGGGGGGGTTGCAAGACTCAAGTGTATACAACTGATATGGGACACAGATCTGTGATTACAACAATTAACAGAGCACTTAGCCAATAACATGCATTAGTTATTAAACCTTATTCACATCGTAGGTTAATCCTTATTACAGATCAGCGCAGTAATAATCAAGAATAAGCACATATAATCATTTAGCACATAGCATCAACTCATATCTAGCATTCCTCATACATAAGCACTAAGAATACATAGATCTATCTATCATACATCAAGAATATTGCACTAATCAGATAAATACATAAACAATATGAACAACATTGCACAAATCACATCAACACAGGATATACGTGATTCACCCCAGTGTGGGGCTACGTCCACCAACTCTTATTCTTCCTTATTAGTCTTCAAGCTTCCTACATTCTTCTACTCCGGTGCACAAAGCCACAGAGCCAACTCCTCAAAGGACAGGCGATCTGCGTGCACCTCGTCAGATCCTCCTTCCTTGAATTAGGTCAAGGCACAAATCCTTACACAATCTATCTACACAAAGCCTCTTACAATTACTTGCACTTAGCTCTGTAAGTCTCAACACACAGTATGCATGTTGAGCCTCTAAATTGACATCCCCACACCCTATTATACTCCTCATATATACCTTTTTTTCTTACTTAAGCTTGGGTAAATGACAAAGAACACTACCATTAGCCATTGATAAGGTTATAAGGTAAAGTATAATTAATTCATGCATTTTTGTGGTTTATTGAGCTAGGAGATTAAATGTTCCATGTACTAATGCTTCAATTTGCCATGTATAATCTTTGACCTCTAGATAAGTCCAGCCTTCCTGTACCAGCTCAGTTATCCAGTACCAAGCGCACCTTCTATTCATATCCAGTACCAAATCTCACCTGTCGCGATTCGGTACCAACGGCCGTAGACTGTCGTGATCTTGTACCAACCATTTGTACACTGTTCGGATCGGGTACCATCTACCTGTCACGATATGATACCAATACAGGAAGCCGAATGTACCAAGTTTAGCTCCAAATCGTGCCCAATACAATTGTTGGATGTTTATTGAATCATAAATGTTTTAGCAAGACTATGTTATGATAGTTTGTTGTTGCTTCATCCTCATGCACTGCATGTCATGAGGATGAAGCTTAAAATATGTAACCGAATAATTAAATTTAACAATTGATTGATTTGCAAATGATTTCACCTCCTTGTGTTTCATGACTAAGACTGTTTAAATAGTCATGGAAAGGATGGTGGAGGTAGTGAAGAGTTAGCATAATACAACATGTGAAGCAACGTTACATATTGCATAACATATTATGGGTGAAGATTAATAGAAGGACGTCATTTATCTCCATGTCTTGATCGTCTATGATTGAATGTGAGTTGAGTTGCTAGCATAGTTTGATTCTATGTTTTGAAGTTTGAGTAAGAGTAATGTGTGGGTTGAAAGCAAGCTTACTATAGACTCTAGTCACTGACCTGTTGAAGCGGCAAGGGCCCACCGCCCAACAAAGGTCAGTATCTTTGTAGATTAGCATTAACATTTGATTTCAATAGTGTAAATATTAGATTAGATGAAGCTTTAATTCTTTCAGATGATAGTAGTATAGTTTAGACTAGGATTTCAATTATATGATTGCTTAGAGATATTTACTCACTCTGTTTTTGCATATGCTTTGTTTTTATGAATTTGATTTTGTTTCATGGACATGAATGCTGGCAACAGTAGTCAGATATATTTGAAGGAGAACTAGTGAAGTTCACAACAACACATTGTGAACCACAACATACTCAGTATATTGACTGTTGAACTACTCATGCTATGTCTTGATGATTGATGTGCGATTTCCCTTTCAAAAGTGTGGTTGCATAGTTAGTTTTATGGGTCAGATAGCAGAGTTGATCTGTCAAAAGAACTCCATCTCATACTTGCATGTGCCATAATGGAGTAGATAGCCTCTCTGTGAAAGACAACCAAGTGTGTTTCAGTTTGCTAGTTTGTTTTGTTTCCATCATACATAATCTAGAATAGTTCTATACTCTTGACATTAGAATTACCTTTCTTACCGGTGTCTTGTAACTCTGTTGATTACGAATCCCGGATTGATAATTAATGAGTGCATTATAGTAAACATATAAGCAACACAACATTTTGGCGTCGTTGTCGGGGAGTTGTAAACGGTAGGAAGCGAATTTTAGCTTAGATTGTTTGCATAAATTTTGAATGCTTTTAAAGGTTGCTTGAGGGAGGAGGATAAAATTTTTAAGATGTGAGTGAAGAACCATGCAGCTACTAGAGTGGGGTTCTCCGAAGCCAGGTTGCCTTCTTACCTTTTAGATAGAATTAGGATTTCAATTCAATTAAGAATCAAATTTCCATTTTATGCATAGATATAGAGATAACAAGGGTAGATTTGTAAGCTCTAAAGATTCAAAAACAACCCCCCCCACTAATCCAACTGACACTGTTGCAGGAAAAATTCCACTGGGAGAAAATTCAAGGGGAGCCAACGAGGCTTTAGAAGGAGAACTTAAAACAGAAGAATCAACATTGGGGTGGGCATAACGTGAATCTGCTGAATATTTAGAAGACACATAAAATCCAATTTCTGAACCATCTATCAGTGGAATGACATAAGAAGAATGAAATGCAGCCACAGAGACTGAGACTTTTGGGTTTCCAATCTTGGATATTTCCATAAACATCATCACGAAAAATATACCATTATCATCGTTACCCACTTTCAGAGGTATGTCAAGTGAAAATCCAGATTTATTTTTATTCGAGTTTGACATATTATGTAGAAGCTATAACTACTTAGACGATGCCCAAAAACTTAATCTCTTTCCTGCTACAATGAAAGATTCAACCTTAAGATGGTTCATGAGCTTAGGAGAAAATACAATCCTCTCTTGGGATCAGATGAAAGACACATATTTACGGAAATACCAAGACTATTGTAAGGATAATGCTAAAAATGACATTTTTAAAATGCAGCAAACAAAAGATGAAAGCCCTGAAGACTACTTAGAAAGGTTCTTATACAACTATCATAAATCAAAACTATTCACCACAGACCCAGTTGTAGTAAGAACTGTATTCTTGAAAGGTCTTAGAGATGACTGCATAGAAGTTTTAAACTTGTTGAGTTCATGAGATGTACACCAAAATCCTTTTGCAGAGATTGCAGATTACTGTAGAAGATACTCAAGAGGACAATCTAAAATAGGCAAAGGATTAAGAGATTCTTTTAGAAGAAATACAAAACAAAGCTCAGGGACTGTCACCAGAACTGAGTTAGGAAACTTATTGGAACAATTTAAAACAAACATCTTGAGCACAATCAGTAACCAGTTAGATACTCTAAAATTGAAAAAGAAACAAGAATAAGAGGTTGCTTTAGCAATATTTTGTCATAGATGTCAAAAGAAGCAGAATGATAAGAAATTCCCATTAAATGTCATAGAAATATGTGGCCTGTGTACACTAGAACACCCCACATTTGAGTGTCTGACTTTGCTTGAGCTACAAGCCTTGTATAGGGGAGGAGGAGTCTCACAAGAACAACCATACCCTTCCAGAAGACCTTGGAGAGCCCAAAACCCCAATACATTTTATGACCCTAATGCAAAATATCAACAACAACAATGGGGTCCTTCCCCAATGACATATCCACAATGGACACCTCAGCAAGCTCAAACTCAAACTTGGCAACAAGTTTGGAGGGGACCTGTGTATGGAAATCCCTCTTACCCTACATATCCACAGTACCCTGCAAACATTTCCCAATTACTACCTGGATTCAACCCACCACAATTGCAAGCTTTACTCCCACCTCCTATACAACAACAATTTACAACCCCCTTGAACCCTAACCACCAACAACAACCACCTATAAATGCCAATCTACAACAAAACCAAGTTGCCCACAACCTTATGAAACCAACAACAATCCCTACCCAACCAATCCCTAACCCCAATAATCGAACCACCCACCCAGTGAAAAATACAGAAGTTCAAACCTTTCCCACCTATGAAATTCAACTACGATCGGGGAAAGTTGTAAACCAATCAAATCCTGTAGTAATAATTTAGGGAGAAAATGATAATCATTATGAGGAAGAAAACACTCAAACCACCCCTGTAGAAGAAGAGACCTCCCCTCCTATTCCAATCACTTCTCAGTCTGTACGAGTACCTCAACAAGTTAATCTCTCACCCTACCCCGAAAGACTATCAGTGAAGAAACCTGACCCACCCTTGCACAGAGATATAGAGGATGAATTACAAAATGTATGTATAAAAATACCTCTGCTGCAAGCCATTAAGGATATCCCCATATGTGCCAAAATCATAAGGGATCTTTGCATTAAGAAACTAGGAAGGAAGAAGAAGGAACCTCCCCTTGTTCAGGTGGTGGGACAATTATCTGAATTTATTTTTGAAATGCCATACAAATATAATGACCCTGGAAACCCAATAGTCATTGTTGAAATTAATGGTATTTCTCTACCAAAAACACTTATTGATTTGAGTGCAACAATTAATGTAATGCCTTTTGACACTATGCAAAAGCTCCAAATCAACCAGTTAAGACCAACCCGAACCATGATAGAGTTGACAGATAAGTCAGTCATTAGCCCTGTAGGAAGTCTAGATGATGTCACAGTCACTCTAGCTTCTTGGGAATATCCAGTAGACTTTTTAGTCATCTATTCTAAATCATCCTCCAAACTAGGACACCCTGTGGTTCTTGGCTGCCCTTGGCTGGCCACAGCAGATGCCTTTATCAGCTGTCAGTCTGGTGAGATGACTATATCCAATGGCACACATAGCCAAAAACTTGTTCTCTTCCCTCCTGCCCAACCGACACATGAAATACCTGTTTGGTTAGAAAACCCTTATGGAGAGGAAGATTGCATCATACCCCTGTTAACACTTGAACAAGTAAGAGGAATGCAAGAACAATCGGATGAACAATTCTTAAGTTTATTTTTGGCTGATACAAATTACATTGAATACCCAAGGTCTTTTGTAAAATTGTCACATATTTTCAGTTCTAAATTTCAACAAACTTGGCACCATGATATCACTCAATTATATACTTTATCACCAGCTTCCTCAGAGAATAAAGACACTACTAAACTTGTTGAGATTAGCCCAGGAAAACATTTGTATATCAACTCTAGTTTGGAACCAGAACAAAAGATGCAAGTAATTGAAATGCTCCAAAGACAATTTGATGCCTTTGCATGGGATTATGCAGACATGAAAGACATTCACCCTGACACATGCACACATCATATCTACACTAATGACCAAATCAAACCAGTTAGAAAGCCTCAACGAAGGATGAATCCATCCCTTAAATATATTGTAAAAGAGGAATTGCAAAAACTCCTTCAAGTCAATCTCATATACCCCATTTCAGATAGTCAATGGGTATCTCCACTTGTCATAGTTCCCAAGAAAAATGGTAAGTGGAGAATATGTGTAGACTTCCGGGAGTTGAACAAAGCCACCCATAGGGATTATTTTCCCTTACCATTTATTGATCAGGTGTTGGATACCTTGTCCGAAAAGAAGTATTTTTCATTCCTGGATGGGTTTAGTGGTTATAATTAAATACAAATATCACCCGAAGACCAGGAGAAGACCACTTTCACCTGCCCATGGGGTACCTATGCTTATAGGGTGCTCCCTTTTGGACTTTTCAATGCCCCAACCACTTTTCAAAGGGCTTTCCTAGACATTTTCTCTGACTTGACCAGTGATTGCATGGAAGTCTACATGGATGAATTTACAGTCCATGGACAAGACTTCCAGGAAGCTTTGACTAGTCTAGAAAAATTCTTGATTAGGTGTAAGGAAACTAATATTTCCTTAAGTAATGAAAAGTCAAAAATGATGCTCACTGAAGGTATTGTTTTGGGACATCACATCTCTGGTTTTGGAATGAGAGTTGATCTGGCAAAGATTTATATTATCACACAAATCAGAATACCTTCCTCACAAAAGGAAGTTCGCAGCTTTTTAGGGCATGCTGGCTACTATAGAAGATTCATTCTGAATTTTACAAGCCTCGCTACCCCTTTATTCAAGTTATTATCTTAAGCTACCCCTTTATTCAAGTTATTATCTAAAGAAGCCGAATTTAAGTGGGATGATGAATGCCAAATATCTTTTAAAAATATAAAACAAAAATTGTCAACTACCCCTGTATTAAGAGGACCAAATTGGTCCCTTCCTTTTCATATCTGTACCGATGCCTCAGACACAACCCTTGGGGCAGTTCTTAGACAAAGGGAAAATCAAATGCCCTATGCTATTTACTTTGTCAGTAAAAATCTGTCTCTAGCTGAAGTTAATTATACGGTCACAGAAAAAGAATTGCTAGTTGTAGTCCATGCTATTAATAAATTTAGACACTATATTACAGGATATCAAGATTTTGTACACACTGATCATTTAGCCATCAAATTCTTAATGAACAAACCTGTAACAAATCCTAGAGTTACAAGATGGATCTTATTATTACAAGAGTTTAATATTAACATTATTGATAGACCTGGTAAGGATAATCTAGAATGATTCATCTGGGAGATAACGCACCAGTAGAAGATAACTTTCCTGATGAAAATTTGTTTGCTATTTCTACATTCACTCCTTGGTATGCAGATGTAGCTAACTATATTTTGATAGGGAATATGCCTCATAAATTGTCTCCTAGATAAAAACAGAAAGTAATTCAGCTAAGTGAAAACTACATGTGGCATGATGATTGCCTCTACAAAACAAGACCAGATTTGGTAATCATGAGATGTGTAAGCGAAGATGAAATTCATGATATTCTACAAGCCTGCCATGATGGTCCTTGTGGAGGAAACTTCACAGACAAGAGGACCGCTTACAAAGTTCTGCAATCTGGTTACTACTGGCCTCATATTTTCAGAGATGTTAAAACCTATGTATCCAATTGTGATGAATGCCAACGAATGGGTAATCCTACTGCACGAGACCAAATGCCACTTCAAGCCTAAGTAGTTATTGAGCCTTTCGAGAAATGGGCATTAGATTTTGTAGGGCCCATTAACCCTGCATCTAAAAAGAAAAAGTATATACTTGTATGCACTGACTATGTGACCAAGTGGGTTGAAGCAAAAACTTTACTAGCTGCAAGTGAACAATCAGTGGTAGATTTCATTTTTAACGACATCTTTACTAGATTTGTTGTACCTCGAGAAATTGTGACTGATCAGGGAACTCAATTTACCTCTCATCTAGTCAAAGCTATTACAGAAAAGTACCAAATCAAACACAGAAAATCTACATCCTACCATCCACAGACAAATGGACAAGTAGAATCTACCAACAAAGTTATTGAGTCCATTCTTACCAAAATAGTACAACTACACCACAAGGATTGGGCTGATAGATTATTAGAAGCCTTATGGGCTTATAGAATCACCTGGAGGAATACAACAAGACATACACCCTACGAGTTGGTGTATGGGAAGCAGGTGCTTCTTCCCATAGAATTCTAGATCAAAACCTTCAGGACTGCAGTACAAATTGGCATGAACTTGGATGAAGCCCAACAACAAAGACTCTGGTAGCTTAATGAGTTGGACGAAATTAGGCAGGAAGCACTTCAAAGAAACAACCTCATTCAAGAGCAGAGAACAAAATGGCATGACAAGTATCTCAAAAAGAAAAAATTTCAACAAGGAGATTGGGCCCTGTTGTATGACAGCAGATTCAAGAACTTCAAAGATAACTTAGCTACTCGTTGGATGGGACCTTATGAAATTGACACTATCTATGATAATGGTTCAATCAGGATAAAGACAATTGACGAACAACAGACACCACTACTTGTGAATGGTCACCGGTTGAGAATTTATAACAAACCCCTGTCAAAAGAGGAATTTCTGACTCATGTACTACAAAAATCATATATGCAGGTGATCAGTAAGGAAGGAGACCCTCCTACTGATCCACATTGATTGATTGGTTTATTAGAAACTTTTTGTACATAGGTGTGGATCGAGTTTTGTTAATAAGCTGAAAGTAACAAGAGATTCTTTCCTCCTTTTGTTTTACTTTTGCAATTTTTTGTAAGTAAATTTCTATAATTTATTTGATCCTTCACGAACTTGCTAAACATCAGTTTGTAGACATCAACAATACTCTATTATGATCCGGTACCAACAATATTGCTTTGGTACCGGAAATGTTGTTCCGATACTAGAAGTATGTCCTTATACGGTACTATCAGGACACATTAGATAATTGACAAGGCATGCTATGCATATTTCAAAATCTTGTGTCAATTAATATGAAGTATGAATCCATGCAACAACCACTTAAGATGGAACCAAGAAGCCGAATGCAACATCAAATGGCAGCCCTTGTGAAGTGTTGAGTCTCAGTATTGACACCTCTATTACCCTATATTATCTTTGTCCGAGTCAATGTTACCTATGCTATGTGTATCTAAATGATTGTTTCCTCCATAAATATACTTGATTACCTTGTTCATGTGCATAAGGGGTAAATTATGATTAAGGCATGATTTGTTTAATTTTCTTGAGTTAATTTGATTAAATGTTTGATTTTGTATGATTCTAATCGTTTGAATCCTAAGAAGTTTTGATCCGGTACCCAAAGCTCCACCTATTTCGGTACTTCACACTCTATGTTATTCCAGTACCAAAACCTGTTCTATGCTAATCTGGTACTCATGGCTATGACTGTGTGTATTCCGGTACTAAACAACTACCTACAGGATTCTGGTACCAACATTTCGGTACTGGATTTTCACCTCGATTTCCGGGAAGATGACGATGAATATAAAAATTTGGGGACATGGGTTTTGTCCAGAAATGTGTTTTCATGTAGAAAAATGTGCCAAAATATCCATATCACACACGTGTGGAGCTCCAGCTCAGGGGGAACAAGCCATCCTAAATCTTTGCCAATTTTCTAGAAATTTCAGGATCATGCCCAGATTCGTGGGAAATACATTTCCTTGATTGGATAATTGGTTATACTCGACCTCCATTGATGGAAAATGGTTTTGATTTGTATGTATTTTCTAGATCCAATTTTGTAATGTAAAAATCATATAAATTGAGTGATGGCTCTAAGCAAAAGGAGAGAAATTAGTATGTTGGAAATTGGATTTCTGAATCAACTCCTTTTGTAAATTCATTTGCTGAAGATCAATGGAGGTTTGAATTCAAGGATCCCATGTGTCTCTTAGTATTTAGCATATGCTGATCTAAAATCTTCCATGTTGGCATCGGCAAGGGCCACCGATCCAGCTTGGTAAGCTCATTGTAAATTATTAGTATAGATTTATATTTTCTGTTCTTGTTGTTTTGATTTCATTTCTGATTTCACTATTAAAATTGAATGCAAAGTGTGGTAGCACAGGAATAGTTGGGAGTCCATCATCCTCATTACACAAGCCATCAAATGGAACATCTCATTAATACCTAGGTTTCCTGTGTAGAAATGAAGTAATTTTCTAGAATTGCAAGATTGTAAGATTGTATTAAATTTATGTTTGTGATGCATCAATTGATTTTGAAGTGTGTGCAAAATTAGATAAGAATTTCTTGCAAGTTTGAAGTAAGTTTTTACAGGAAATGAGATCAAACTTCATCTGTCACCTTCATGCACCATTTAATGAAGCCTCTCAATTACATTGGCTATTTTTTGTACTACACAAGTTTGATTGGAGTGAATAGAGTTATGATTGCTTTTTGTTTAAGAGTGAATTGTTGATTATCGTTTTCGATTGCTACTGGGAACAAGATCTGATTTCATCTCTTCTTTTCACGAACCTATAATGAACAAATCTGTTATGTGAGCAAGAGCCTTTTCGATTGAGTGTTTGTTGAGATTTTTACCATGAACTTTATTTTTTGTTGTTGTTGAAGTGTGCCCAGATTTTCTTGTTAGTTGTTGTTAAGGATAGTAGATACAAATAATAGATTCAAAGTCCATATTTCCACTTCATGAACTTGTAAATGGACAAGGTGTTATCTGAGCAAAATATTTTGAGTATATGATTGAAAGTTTTGCTTCCTAATTTTTGAATTGTGTGAAGAGTGTTATCTTTAAAAGCAGAGTATTTTGTTATTGTTGGTTTCTTATCTAAGCTATACTAAATAGACATAGGAACTTATCTGTTATCGGCACATATAGTGCATCAACTCTACTGATTACGAATCCCGGTTGATAATTTATGTTTGGTAATATATTATGCAAATAATTGCACCAACATGAAGCAATAATTTCTTTTGGTTCTGTTGCCAACTAAAGGGAAGTATCTTTAATTTATTTTGGTTTTGTTGCTAGCTAAAAGGAAGTATTTTAATTTCTTTTGGTTCTGTTGCTTGAAAAAAAAAGGACACAATATTTACCTATGATTTTTCAAAGAACCATAATCCTCTTCAAAGACTAGAAGTTGTCTTTATCCAGTATTTCAGCATGGTTAAAGGGACAAAAAAATATATTAGCCTACTTTTGGAATTTGATTTGGTTTCTTTTCTCTTATCATATTTTCTCCATTATGATACAAAATGTTGAATCTTCTTGCATAAAGATATGCAACATCCTTGGCATGGGGGAAGGTCAAAGAGCTCATTCAAAACTCTTTTTCAGACTCACATCTCACCTTTAGAAATTAGCATGATCACCCTACAACCCTCCAGAACCAAATACAAAAGAAGATAAGCACAGAATAAAGAAGTATAGGAAATTCCAGTACCAAGCTTTCAGAAAATTCTAGCCTAAAAAGATGAATTTTGACAATCTACAAGCAGTCACATATTCTATGGGTACTAATCATACAAAGGTAAAAGCAAATGTAACATGGTATTTATTTTCCTCTACTCATAAAACTACAATAGATATGAAAATATATACTAGATCTTATGACCTTAGTATTAAAACCATGCACCTATCCCTCATACCCATATGTGATCTGGATTTTATGAGCAGAACGAAATGAATACATATTATTAACAAATGCTTAACATAAAATAACAGAGATACAATAAAACTAGTTTTCTATTCAATAAAGAAATAAGCTGAAACTGTAAAATGCAGCGGAAACAAGCTTGTTGGAATGGTGGCGGCTTATCTCTGAGAAGAGATGTGACGACTACACTCATTCGCAAGAAGATGATTACAATGAGGCTCTGAAGGTATTTTTACAATATACAAGAATTCCAAAAGTCCTAGACATCCAAAAACCTAACCCTAGGAGATGAAGCGTCAAAAGTCACGTGGGTCCCATTTGGGTAAGTTAGTGCGACAACTTCCTGAGGTCGTAACTTTTGCATACGATCTCCGTTTTAGGCGCATGATAGCTCGTTGGAAAGGTATTGTCGAGGAGATTCATTTTGGGGCCTCAATCATGTTGTAGGCTATCATTGAGAAACTCGATCCTGAAAAACCTTCATTTAGGCCCTCAAAATGGACCCGAAAGTTAAAACCTGCTAAAAATAGTAAGTTGCCAAAATTGCCAGAAAACTATTTTGATCCAGTTGGAAAAGGTGGGTGGCCACCAATATCCATCTGGATCAATCCTCCCTTCTTAGGAAGAAATGGTCTCCATTGCGTTGAGGTCCCCCATCAGATGAGGAAATTTCTGTTGAATCTGGCCCCGGGTAAACCACTTGCCTTGGTGCAGGAGCTGCCCTGCTTTGACGACTCGATAAAGATTGATCCTTTGTTGTCGAGTGCCCTTGGTTTGTGTGTCCAAAATATGATCATTGGATTCCTATTGTATGCAGTTGGGGTTGAGCTCAGTTGGTGTCAGTTTTTTTGCTACTGCTGAGGTGTCCAATAATGGTGGAAAATAAGGGCGAAGGAGATCCACGTTGAACACTGGGTGCAGGCCAAGGAAAGGAGGAATGTTGAGATGAAAAGCATTATCCCCCATGGCCTTGGTGATGGTGTATGGCCCATAACAGAGTGGGTGAAGCTTCTGATGGGGTCCTGTAAGGCGTTCTTTCTGCAAGTGCAACCAAACTTTGTCACCCACCTGAAACTTATGTGGCACCTGATGTTGATCATGGCGCTATTTGTACTTGTCATTGGACTTCTGTAGGATATCCTGAACCTGTTGGTGGATGTGTTGGATCCACTCAATGAACTGTGTGGCTTTATCAACTTCAGTTGGAGCAGGAGATGAGTCGGTCGAGGTGACCGCAAGGGGAAGTGAAACATCTATGGGACCCAATGGTTGGAATCCCAATCCCACCTGAAAGGGGTTGTGGCCGGTCGAGCTATGCAGGGATCGGTTGTAGCTATGATGGACATAGGGAAGAATATCATCCCATGTGTGAGGGTGCTGTGAATTATACATACGGAGGATATGCACAATCATGCGATTTACAACCTCAGTTTGACCATCTGTCTGCGGGTGGAAGGTCGTGGATTTGGTGAGCTTAGTGTCCAGCAGTGACCAGATGCTCGACTAGAATGTGCTGAGAAATAGACTATCCCGATATGAGACAATGGTTTGTGGGATTCCAAAATGTATCCAGACTCGTTCAAAGAAGAGCTTGGCAGTGGCCTCTGCCGTGATGTTCTTCTTGCAGGCAACCAAAATCGCCATCTGAAAAAAGCGATCAACAACCAAAAAAACATAGTCGTTTCCCCGCTTGGTGGATGGGAGGCTCGACATGTAGTCCATTGAGATGGATTCCCATGGCCTGTCAGGAGTAGGAAGAGGGGTGTACAGGCCATGTTTCTTAGTGGTCAGTTTGGAAATCGCGCAAGCAATGCAGGACCTGATATACTTCTTGACCTCCTGTCAAAATTTCGGCCAGTAGAAATGTTTTTGTAGCATCGCCACTGTCTTTTCGATGCCGAAGTGTCCAGCCACCCGACTGTAGTGGGCTTCCCAGATCAGCTTCGCTCGCTCACTTGATGGAACACAAATATGGCCCAGATGACACAACAACCCATCCTGAATATGGAAATTATTGACAACTGCATTTGCCCCCAACATTTGGTAGGTGGTGGCGAAGTCTGGGTCTGTCTCGTAGAGTTGGGGCCATCTAGAGGTCTCATGGCCGCAAGAGTCTAGCACTGTGGTGAGTGTCGTGACTGGCGGTCTACTGAGACAATCATTGATGCGATTGGTGCTTCCTATTTTATACTTGATGTTGAGGTGGAATTGCTGCAAGTATGTGGACCACTTTTGATGGCGGTCATTCTACAATTTTCCTTGTGTCTTCATGAACTGCAGTGGCTTATGATCAGTGTGGATGACTATCTCCTTCCCAAGAATGTAGTGTCTCCACTGGCGGCAGACTTGCAAAATGGAGTACATTTCTTTCTCATAAGTAGGGTACTTACGGACAACATCTGATAATGTCTCACTATGATAGGCCACGGGGTGGCCGTGCTGAGTGAGAACGACACCCACAGCATAGTCGAAAGCATCTGTCTCGATCTCAAAGGGATGTTGTAGGTATGGGAGTGAAAGTACTGGGGTTGAGCACAAGTGTTGCTTTAAATCATCGACGCTTGTTGTTGGGACCGCCCCCACACAAATTTTTCCTTACCACCACCCCTGGTTATTTGGCTGAGGGCCCATGCAATATGGGAGAATCCCAACATGAACCTGCAGTAGAAATTGGCAAGGCCCAAGAAGCTCCGAAGCTCGGTGAGTGTGGTTGGGGCTGGCCAGTCACGGATGACTTGGATCTTGGCTGGATCCACATGTACGCCATGATGATCAATGATGTAGCCCAGGGGATGGACCCTGTCCATGCCGAAGGAGCATTTTTCCAAGTTGGCGTATAGCATGTGCTGTCGCAGGGTGTGTAGAACCTGCTGAATATGCTGCAAGTGTTCGACCCAAGTCTTGCTATAAATGAGAATGTCATCAAGATAAACCACTACAAAATTATTTGTGAATGGTCACAGGATATCATCCATCAACCTCATGAAAGTGGCTGGCGCATTTGTCAAACCAAAGGGCATGACCAACCATTCAAAAAGGCCTTCCTTTGATTTGAAGGCGGTCTTCTATACATCTGTTTGTTCTATCGGGACCTGGTGGTAGCCAGACTTTAGATCAATCTTACTGAAGTATTTGGCCCCCGTGATTTGATCAAGGAGGTTGTCGATTCGGGGAATCGGGTACCGGTTTCTGATTGTGATTTTATTCAGAGCCTGATAATCAATGCAGAGTCGCCAGGTTCCATCTTTCTTCTATACCAGCACGATTGGGCTCCCGCAAGGTGACGAGCTGGGATGGATGTGCCCCTTGTGGAGCAGATCTTGGATCTGTCGCTTGATCTCCTCATTCTCTAACAGAGAGTGATGATAGACTGGCCCATTGGGCAGTGGTGCGTCGGGGGTCAGATCGATGGGGTGCTTGACCTGGCAGCGTAGAGGTACCCCGATAGGTGAGGAGAAGATATCCGAGTATGCTTTCACGATCTTGTCTACTTGCTTCTGCTGTGTGGAGAGGTCGGCCATAGAGACCCTGGATGTGGCTATGATATTTCGCTTATTCTGAGAGTGAACCATGAAGAAGACAAACTTCCCCATCTGAGATATGACCTTCCTGCATTGCTTAGCATAGATCAAGGAAATAGCGCTAGGTGGGACTGCCTCGGGTATCCTGTACAATTTCCTGTTCAAAGTAATAATAACACTACGAGGCCTAGACTCATATACAACATGACGTTTCCATAAATAAGGTTGGCCCAAAAGAACATCACAAACTTCAAGAGGAGAAACATCACACAATACCTCGTCTTTGAAGGGATTGATGTCATATGACAATCGACACTGTTGGCTGACGCGAAGATCGCTTCCTTGGCGGAGCCATCCAATGGTGTAGGGTTGTGGGTGCAGCGTTGTCAGCAGGGCCAGCCGCTTGACGACCTCTGCTGAGATGAGGTTCTTCTGGCTCCTGCTATCAACGATGAAGTGCAACGGGGTTCCTCTTACCCACATCTGTGAATGGAACAGGCACTCTCCTTCTTCTGGCTCGTCTGGTTCATTAGGCTGGAGCTTGGTGGTAGAAACGGTGGCACTTGGTTCCGCGTCAATGATCCGTCTTCCCCTTTTTGGTTCTGGCTCAGAGTCAGAATCCGCATCTGATTCAGAATCTTTTACTTCGACCACCAACGACTGCTTTGAGAGGCAGTCAATAGTGTTATGCCAAGGGCTCTTATGGATGTCGCACCACTTCCCGGTATCTTTCTTTGTCTTTTCGGTGTCCTTCTTTGCTTGCGGCTTGGACTGGTTGTCTTGATACTTTACATATTTTCTCTATCCTTTGTTCTGTGGGTAGGTTCCGCCCTTTACTGGCTTTTGTTGTGAGGGGTTTCCAGGCGCAAATTGCCGCATCTTTTGTTTGAGCTTCTGCTAGATTTTGATGGCATATCGGTAGGCCGCACCCAAGGATGAGATGTCCAGAAAATCCATTTTAGTCTAGATGTATCTATGTAGAGCACCGTGGTACTTGAGCACCAGATATCACTCCGAATCTTTGATACCTAGCTTGGTGCGCAAGGTATGGAAGATATTTGTGAAATCTGACACTGCTTGGTCCCTTTCTTGCTGCAGTGTTGTCCATTTGGTATACAGGTCGTCATAATTTCCGACAGGGTAGTATTGTTCCTTAATAGCATCCCTGAAGGATTCCCAGGTGGCCGTGACTGAAAATAATGAGGGTTCCTCTGTTTCCTTTTGCTCACAGAAAGTTTCCCACCAATCTTTGACATGGGGAATGACTTTGAGGAGCGCAAAAGTAATCTTTTCTTTATCCGAAAATTTATGGACATAAAAATACCCTTCTAGTAGATTCAACCATTTGTCTACAACATCTGCATCTATTTGAACTTCAAATATAGGAATATCAAAGTTTATTTGTACCTTGAAGGAGGCGGCGCCTTCGCTCGAAGAAGATGCGTCGCCTGTTGGTAGTCGCCGAAGGATTTGCGCGAAACTATCCATCATCTCGTTCCTATGTTGCGTGAGGGCTTTCTCAATCAATAGTTTGAAAGGATCTCCTATTCTGTCATCTTTATTTTCTCCTGCCATGAGAGGTCGCTTGGGCGTGCGAGAGTTTTTTTCCTCAAGAGAAACAAGCTCGAGACCCAACTCTTTGTACTCCGACCTCGTTGGGGACATGCATTAAGATGACAAGGAGCAGACCGCTCTGATACCACTGATCTGGATTTTATGAGAAGAACAAAATGAATACAGATTATTAACAGATGCTTAACAAAAAATAACAGAGATACAGTAAAACTGGTTTTCTATTCAATAAATAAATAAGCTGAAACTATAAAATGCAGCGGAAACAAGCTTGCTGGAATGGTGGCGGCTTATCTCTGAGAAGAGATGTGTCGGCTACGCTCATTCACAAGAAGATGATTACAATGAGGCTCTGAAGGCCTTTTTACAATAAACAGGAATGCCAAAAGTCCTAGACATCCATAAACCTAACCCTAGGAGATGAAGCGTCAAAAGTCACGTGGGCCCCGTTTGGGTAAGTTAGTGCGACAACTTCCCGGGGTCGTAACTTTTGCATACGATCTCCGTTTTAGGCGCATGATAGCTCGTTGGAAAGGCATTGTCGAGTAAATTCATTTTGGGGCCTCAATGATTTCGTAGGCTATTATTGAGAAACTTGATCCTGAAAAACCTTCATTTAGGCCCTCAAAATGGACCCGAAAGTTAAAACCTGCTAAAAATAGTAAGTTTCCAAAATTGCCAGAAAACTATTTTGAGCTAGTTGGAAAAAGTGGGTGGCCACCGATATCCATCTGGATCAATATGCCTAAACTTAATCAATCCTCTCATAAGTTCTCGAAAATGGTTGAGGGAAAAATCACATCAAAGCCTGAAAATGAAGCATGTCTAGTAATGATAGGCCACGAATGTACTTCGTCCTTAAGAAAATCACGAACTTATATTGTGTCATGAACCATGATCCAACATCAAATTCACCACTTGGAAGTCCAATCACCTATCCCAAAATGATTCTTTGACACCCAACGTCTTTTCCTCATCATTACATTAACAGGTAGAAATGAAATGGATTATCTGGGTGGTGAATCTATCCAGATAAGCCTCATCCAGTCTTAAATTTTCCTTGCGTCATCCTTACTTAAACTCACCATTCACATTATCGACGCCATCACCATATTTCCCTTGTCATTACATTTTTCTAGTTCTGAGCCTACTCCTCTCTGCGTTCTCCAGTACCAAACCCTTACCCTCACCAGTTGACCAAATCCTTGCGCTACATCCCGATTCTTTTCTCACAATTTATAATGATGGTCATAAGTAGACATGAACCGATCTTCCAAATTTATAGAGAGACCAATGATTTTCAACTATGTCAAGAGAAGTATGCTAGATCGGGATGGATGCAATTTTGGAGAAATTCACAGGCTGGCACAAGAAGATATCTCACGAATTTATTCAGGGTTACGATGGAGAGATTGTGCATATAGGCAATTTGCAGCTAACAATCAATGAAGCAACCTTAAGGGAGGTCACGGGATTACCTAACAGAGGAGCCAAATACTTCAAAGGTGTAGGAATAAACAAGGAAATGTACCAATGATTTTTGAAAGAAGACCATCAACACCCTGATTGGAAAAAGGGGATCCCTAGGGACTATATCAAGGAAGAGTATCATCCAATGATTGCTAGTCTTCAACGATTCCTCACTTATGAGGGCAGGTATGCTGTAACCTTCATATATCATCTTAGGCTTCTATTACACTTTGAAGGAGGCCCTGAAATTGATTTCCCATATTTTCTATGGATGAGTTTGAACAAAATGGTAAGAGGTGTCAAATCCCTATCCAAAACTGAGAAGACTAGCATTTACCATCAAGGTCTTATTAAGATGTTAGTTTTACATGAAATGAGGAAGCAAAGGATTAGTTGGAAAATCCTTATCACTCAACACATTCCCATTGAAAAAAAATCTGTGGAGGAAGCCCAATGTGCTCCAAAGAAAAATAAGTAACCTCAAAAGAAAAAGGGAAAGAAGGATAAGGCAACTCCATCATCATCCAGGACAGTGAGCCAACACGAAAAAGCTAGTAAACAAGAAGGGCCCTCTTCCACAGTCAATAAGACTTTTAAAAGTCAATAATCAAAAGGTAAAACCAAATTAGTAGAGGAGACTTCAACATTAGCACTTGAGGAGAAGGGCCATAAGACAAAAACTGTAAGGAAAGGGAAGAATAGCTTAGAAAATAAAAGTGAACAGTCTATAGAACAATCCCCTGTAACCATTCCATAAATAGAAAATAAGAAAAGGAATCTTGTGAGCACCCCTGATATAGTACCTCCTTGTAAAATAACCACAAGGATCATGGAAAAGAGAGGAAAAGAAGTTTTCAGTCCTCATACACAGGAATATCCAATCGATCTTACCTCCCCTTCTGAAGACTTATCAGTCCAGGATGACATCCCTAGTTTGACCGAGGAACAAGCCACTATTACTTTATGTGGGATGAGGGAGGAAGTGGAGGAAAGAGAATGCATCCAACCAGTAATAATGGAGTCAACAAGGACCTTAACAAAATAACAGATGAAGAAAAAGATTGGGGAATTGCAAAAACAAAATCAGGAACTCAAACAAGAAGTGAAGGAATACCAACTATTGGACAGGTATATCAAAAAGGAAAATGAGAAATTGAAAGCAACCAACCAACAACTTCAAGATGACCATGAAGAGACTTCTAATAAGCTCAATAAGGTACTACGAATCCTACAATACATTAGGGTCATAAAAAGGGAGTTGAAAGAAGAGGCCTCAGCCATCAACATCATTGATCCACAAGTAAAGAATGCAGTCTCAAGTTTTGAAAAATTTTGGGTTTGTTTTCAGTTGCATGAGGACATGCAATGGTTTTCGCATGGGGGAATGTTGAGCCTCTAAATTGATATCCCCACTACCCTATTATACTCCTCATCTATACCTTTTTGGATTACTTAAGCTTGGGTAAATGAAAAAGAAAACTACCATTAGCCATTGATAAGGTCATAAGGTAAAGTATAATTAATTCATGCATTTTTGTGGTTTATTGAGCTAGGAGATTAAATGTTTCATGTACTAATGCTTAAATTTGCCATGTATAATCTTTGACCTCTAGATAAGTCCATCCTTTCTGTACCAGCTCAGCTATCCGGTACCAAGCACACCTTATATTCATATCTGGTACCAAATCTCACCTGTCGTGATCCGGTACCAATGGTCGTAGACTGTCGTGATCTGGTACCAACCATTTGTGCACTATTTGGATCCGGTACCATCTACCTGTCACGATCTGGTACCAATACAGGAAGCCGAATGTACCAATTTTAGCTCCATATCGTGCCCAAGACAATTGTTGGATGTTTATTGAATCATAAATGTTTTAGAAAGACTATGTTAGGATAGTTTGTTGTTGCTTCATCCTCATGCACTGCGTGTCATGAGGATGAAGCTTAAAACATGTAACCGAATAATTAAATTTAACAATTGACTGATTTGAAAACGATTTCACCTCCTTGTGTTTCACGACTAAGACTGTTTAAATAGTCATGGAAAGGATGGTGGAGGTAGTGAAGAGTTATCATAATACATGTGAAGCAGCGTTACATATTGTAGAACATATTCTGGGTGAATATTAATAGAAGGACGTCATTTATCTCCATGTCTTGATCGTCTATGATTGAATGTGAGTTGAGTTGTTAACATAGTTTGATTCTATGTTTTGAAGTTTGAGTAAGAGTAATGTGTGGGTTGAAAGCAAGCTTACTGTAGACTCCAGTCACTGACCTGTTGAAGCGGCAAGGGCCCACCGCCCAACAAAGGTCAGTATCTTCGTATCTTAGTATTAACATTTGATTTCAATAGTGTAAATGTTAGATTAGCTGAAGCTTTAATTCTTTCAGATGATAGTAGTATAGTTTAGACTAGGATTTCAATTATATGATTGCTTAGAGATATTTACTCACTCTATTTTTTCATATGCTCTATTTTTATGAATTTGATTTTGTTTCATGGGCATGAATGTTGGCAGCAGTAGTCAGACATATTTGAAGGAGAACTAGTGAAGTTCACAACAACATATTGTGAACCACAACATACTCAATATATTGACTGTTGAACTACCCATGTTATGTCTTGATGATTGATGTGTGATTTCCCTTTCAGAAGTGTGGTTGCATAGTTAGTTTTATGGGTGAGATAACATAGTTGATCTGTCAAAAGAACTCCATATCATACTTTCATGTGCCATAATGGAGTAGATAGCCTCTCTGTGAAAGACAACCAAGTGTGTTTCAATTTGCTAGTTTGTTTTGTTTCCAGCATACATAATCTAGAATAGTTATATACTCATGACATTAGAGTTACATTTCTTACTGGTGTCTTGTAACTCTATCTATTACGAATCCCAGATTGATAATTAATGAGTGCATTATACTAAACATATAAGCAGCACAACAATACACAAAATCCAACTACTGTTCTTTGCACTTAGAAATCTCTACATATTCTTGCATGAAGCCAACAGACCCACCCCCTTCGCTCTAAGTCCTATATACTTATTTATACATTACAAAAAGGGCCTAAACATTGGTAAACCCATGGGCCGACATCCCATACCCGTTACATAAACCTTAAAATCCCAAAAATCCCTCAAAACGAGTGAGATCTCGTGATCTCAGCTCCGCTTGAGCGCTTCATCTTCGAACAGCCTGTCGAAGTCCCAAAAATGGTCAAACACAACCAATGTTCTCTCAAAACTTCTTCGAGGGACAACATGCCCCCAACACTCACCTGTGACTTGTCCTAAGTCACTCATATCTGGGCAGGGTTGCTTCAAAGGTCTCGAACGTAGCTCGAGCTTCCTCGATTTGTTGCTTCTCTAGAGCCTCCTGCTTGACAAACTCCTGAATGAATTTCTCGGTGACAGACCCTTACAGGTGTTGTTCCATTGTCACAACTAGTTGGTCTAGCTATGGGCATTTTCCTTCAACTTCTTCAAAAATCATGTAGGCTTCATCCTGCATTGGCTAGAGTCTTTGTGTCACTTCCATAACCTTCGTATGGATGGCAGTAACCTGCTACTAGACTACACGTTGCTCCTGTGACCTTTTCATATTCTCAATGATAGTAAGCAGCTTCAGTTGTGCTTGTACTGTGGATGTTTGTTGCTTCACCTCCTGAAGTTGTGCCTCTAGTTTCCTCAACTCTGGATCTTCTGCAAGGCGCTCATAGTTCTGCGCACTTCGATTACTTAATTGCTTACACTCTGAGGCCAATGCCCTGATTCTTCCTACTACGCTCCTAGTATCTTCTTCCCTCTGATTGCGTACTTCTTGCGGAGTGCTCAACATTGCTTGGATTTCTAGCTCCATTACTCTTGCTTGAAGCTGCTGAATAGCCTTAGCGAGCTTCCCCACTTGCATCTCAGTGGACTTTGGTTCCTCCTATGCCAAGCCTGGCATAGAGAAAAGTGCTCTCGTTACTTCCTCTCTAACTACAGCCTGCTCTGCAAGTAGCTGGTATTTTTATTTCTGCATCTTCTCTTTATCCTCTTCGAACTTCACCCTAATTTCATCTTTCTCTTGCTGCGCAATGTGAAGTTTCTCTAAGGCCTCCTCCTTTTCTTTATTTAGGGCCTCTGTGGCCTGCTCCTTTTCTTCTTGGACTCAACAAAGTCGAGCCTCGATTGCATCTGCTATCCTTCGTAATTGGGTGGGATCATCCCTCAATTATACACTTTCTATTGATGATGGTGCAGTAGACACTGCATGGCTCGAATGGATAGCTTGCTTGATGACTTTGAGCTCCTTCTCTATTATGTGATACAGTGTCTCTTGCTTTGCTTCATGTCTCTACAAGATGTCTTCTGAAGCGTCCTCTACAACTGTGATGATGATCTTGATATCGTCGACTGTGAGCACATTCTATGACTTAGGCTCATTATCTCAAGTCTTCTTCCGTGCTGAGGGTTTTTTCGGAGAAACATTTTGTTTCTTTGATGTCTCGGCCTCTGTAAGGGGATCCTTTGCGATGTTACTTCACATTTTTCTTGTTTGTCTCCTTATTCCCCTCCTTCCTCTTAGTTTACTTCGTCTCCTCCTCCTTTTGTAGGTGATTCAGGCGCAGTTTCCTCCAATGCGCTATCCTTCTCATCACTTTCTATGTCCTGTACTTCCTCCTTCTACTTTTTCTTCTTTCTCTCTGTGTTTCTATGTCCATCATACTCAGTCCGGGTGACCAAAGGACTTCCAATGATGTCGAGGTTGAAGAGTTCAATATATTCGACTAATACATGGAATTCGATTGGTCATTCCTTAGTGATCTCTTCCATGTCTTCCTCAATCAACTTATAGTAAGATTGCAGCTCATCCTTGCTTTCATCCCTGTGCGTAGTGATGTAGATGAAGTGTTGGTCTGCGCAGAACTTCGTGAGTGGTCTATATTGATGCAAGGTATTCAGGGTCATTCGGGGGAAAGATTCAATGCGTGTGTCAATTGTATGTAGTAGGCGTGGAACACCACGTTCGATTTCCACTGCTTTTCCATATCACTCGTGTACCACAATGTGGAGAACCTTGCGGCCAATGGATCTGATGGCTCGACTTCGGGGAATGTTGCTCCTTCTGGAATTTTCTAGGTGACAAATGAGATTATGATCAATAACCAACTAAAATGAAACTCGTACCCCTGGTCCTGCACTTCGCGATAGTCATTCTCCAACTCATTGACGAGGTAAATTACCCAGTTCATCTGCATTCATTTGACACAGTTCCCTGCAAGGTCCACTACGAACCCTGTGACTTGTGTCGGCTGGTTCTTTCTGACGAGCTTGCCTACTATAAGCTGACAAGATAGGTGCATTGTGCCATCCTGGATGGAGGATACCTTGTAGCCTCACTTCCCCTTCTCTACATCACCGTAGGCTTCTTTATACACTGGGCCAGGGTGCGATCTACAACCTTCCCTGGGTAGAATTGGTGAGGGTTTGGTCCTTGCATGCTCAATCCAGTGATCAAGTGGATAAGCGTCGGATCCACAGTCACACACCATTCAAGCCATAGATACCCTCCGTGGTAGCATGACAAGAGGATTTTAACGCAAGTGTTAACCTCCTGATGTCGGCCGAAGTGGGGGATCTTCATCATGTTCAATATTGTCGATCTCACGATCTATTTAATCCATGACTGGGAGACTATCTTGGGCTTCTTCCTAGTCGTCTTCATCAGGTACCTATGTGGCATGAGCATCGCATATTTCTTCTAGTCTCCAAGGTTGAAGTCATTGATCTTCAAAGTTGGGATCAATCCCAACTAGGGTCCAACTATGCGTATCCCCTTAGGGAGGTACATAGTGATCAACATGTATTCAAAGTCATGTGGGACACAGACATGGTTAACCGCACCAGCCAGATTCGGGGTGTAGTCAGGAATGACCGATGAGATATGCTTCGCATTAGCTAGATCATCATAGTGCTTTCTTCTTTTCTCAACAACGCGGCCAGAACGCCACCCAGTCGATGGGGATGCTTGCAATCCTCCAGTCAATGATTCTTGTATTCCTACGGACATGAATTTCTCAATCATGAGTTCGACAAGTATCTCTTCCACAGACTTCTCTATTGTGCTACGCTCACCCAACATTCACACTTGTAATAAAATAACTTGGGTAGGAAGATGGATAGTCAAGGTAATCAAATGAATGGCAAGGTCTAGACAACACAACGTGGTATGAACTCAATTCTCTATTAGCTCAGATATCTCGGTTTGCAAAAAGTGGTCCCGACGCAACATCCGATGGGTTAAATAAGAAACATAGTAATGGATTCCTCCAAAGGGTAGGAATGCCTCAATCAATACGAATACACCCGTTATGGCGTGGTCTCAACGGTCCAATGGATATATTTTCGTCCATAACTGTGTTTCTATCTGTTCTGGAGCATCATTCTAACGGTTGGGACACCTCCAATGGTCATATATCTTCATCGTGGTGAAGTCTCATTCTGCACAGTTATGTTATTCCGACGAGGTTCAAGTTTTTAAAGCCTACCTTCTACAACGTCTTCTCCGGAACTTCCCATAGTTTTTCTAGTTTTGCTTTCTTCTTACTAAGATTTCTTGTCTTCTTTCCTGTGATATGAGTCTCCGGGTTCCTCTTTCCATTCTTATTCTTACGTTCTTCTAGTGTAGTAACTTCGCACTACGTATGTTCTTTTAGAGGGTTCAAATGCAATACCTATTCTCTTATTATTCCCAGGGTGGATGCACTTCTTTCCTGCATGGACAGGTTCTTTAAGCCTTCTTGTGTTCTTTCAACTTCGATAGCTACTTCCCTTGTCCTCTGTTGCTTCAACTTTTCCTCTTGTATTAGTCACTCTATTTTTCTAGCTATGAAGTCCCTTAATTCTTGTTTTTTCTGTTCTGTAGCCTCTTCCTCTGCTTTCCTTCTAATCTGATCCTTTTCAATCCAGGTATTTCCTAACAAAAGTACAAAAGGGACATTTTTCTCAACAAACTTAATGATTTCAAATTCTTCTTCGGTCGATGTTCCATGGGCCATCATAGGTACATTAGTAACTCTTCCACATAGGGTTATCATCTTTCCTTTAAACAATCCTATCCTTTCCAATGAAGGAACCATAACAGGCTTTCCCAAAATTTATCAAGTGCTTTCTAGCATGATATTCACCTATGTTTCCTCATCCAAGACACAATCTATGTCAAAGTCTCCTATTCTTGTTTTTATGCATTGTTTTTCTTTCAAGATCTCTAGTAAACTGATGTCTCTAATCGGACCTTCGGCTGGTACCAGGCTGCTAACCTGAGGGAGTTGTACATATATCTAATGGCTCTCCTTTGTCAATTGTATGGCGAGAAAGACTGCTCCAGGTTTTCAGAGGCTTGGATGCCTCTAGCTTATATGATAACCATTTTTGGAATAGGTTTTAACTGGGGTGCCATCATCTCCAAACAGCTGAGCACTTGCATACAAAAGGCTCAAACGCCGAAAGAGGGAGAAAACCCATCCTTCTATATGGATTCTTATCTATTGGACATCATTTGTGCCAGAAATTTCTTTACCGAAATGAACCTTAGCTAGCACACATCAGATTTCTCAGTCCATGTGTATTTTGGCATCTTGTGGGAGAACAAGTACAAGAAATCCTACTCTCTCATCTGCAATCAGTTTATCACACGTATTTATTTCTTGTTGTTCAAGAAAGAGTGCCCGAGGCTGTCGGATGCATCCAAAAAGGTTGTATCAAAAGTTGGCCATTAGTATCTGGATGAGCATGATACTTATATCAGGGTTTTCGGCGTCACCGGAGCACCCCATCTGTTACCTGTATATGTCCCCGATCAACTAGTAGTAGGGGAAATCTTTTATCAGACCATCTTGCAAGGTTATAATGCTACTTTGGTAAAGGATAAGAAGCAAGCCTTCATACCCTATAGGTTTCATATTGGTTTTGTCACATACCCACTACGACAACTATAAAATTTTTGCTCTTCCTCAAGGGATAGAATCCCCGAATTGCTATGGGGGCCTAGCACAGGCTATCTCTTCCCTTATCTACCTCCATGTGATCATTGGTTATGACCACAGGCCAAGACAAGAGGTGCCTTTCGCATTTCACGACTTAGCGATGCAAGAGAGTCAAGTATTTCGACTCTTCAAACCCCGAAACCCAAAATATTACCTTCGATGAGATCGACGGCTATGAATATCCCCCAGATCCGACGATCCTAGACATATCAGGATTTTGATAACTGGGAGCTCGAAATGCAGCAACCCAAACCACTGGTCTCTCCATTCCCCAAATTTCGATATGGGAATTCATGTATGAGATCAACAACCCTCGTTGATATGGATCTAACGGTCACTATACCTCCTGAGCTTAAGGGTGTTGAAAGACACTCAATATTAATCCCTTTGTTGTTCTACGAGATCCAAAGGCCCATGGGATTTCAGAGCTTTCCCCTAACTCTGACTGCCCACCACGCGTCTCCTCCAATGGATGGTCCAAATCCTTTCAGGACCCCTCCTTTCTACCACATGACCCTATCCTATGACCTCGGGCCCATCCACAGAGCGTGTTGGGGTTTCGTGTACCGGGATTTCACAACTTGCGAAGATGAGGGGTCTTGCCCTTTGGTTTCTCGGGTGTCGAAACACCAAAACCTATTCATGCTAAACTGATTCGGGGTTTTGTATACCAGGATTTTGCAACTTGCGAAGACGAGGGGTCTTTCCCTTTGGTTTCTCGGGTGCCGAAATGACGACCGATAGCCACGTGTCCCTCCGATGGATGACTTGATTTCCTCTTCGAAGAGTTCAGGATTTCGTGACTCGCACATTGTAAGGTCCTTTCCTTCAAACCCCCGACTCCTGAAATGCTGAAAGTTCCCTCTAGACGATCGACGGTCTAACTTCTCGTTGGGATTTCGCGTATTGCGCGTTCGAAGGGATCTCTACCTCTGTTTCCCTAAACACCGAAATCCTCCTTGGTTTAAGGAACACTCTGCAAGTGTGATCACTCCTGAGCTTCTTCAGCTATGAAGGACTTAAGAGTTCTAGGTTCAGTTTTCCTTGCAGAGAGCCTGTGCATATCTGCACTACCTCTCCCGAGCTTAACAGGCTTCGTCCTCCAAGGGAATCAAAATGATTAGGAAGGTTTACATGCATACATGAAAATGTGTCCACGGTCGACGAACACACAGTTCGTGACTCAGGCTTATGCCTCCATAGGACACCAACATTTACGAGTATAAAATCATCTCCTAACCTTATAATTTCTTACTGGCCTAGTTATGCAATCAAGCTGAAATAAGGGGGATACAGTATATCCATTAAGAAATATGCATGATTCCTGCAACATACACAGTATAGCAATTTCATACACAGTTACAGATAAATTACATAGGGTAGGAAATCACTTATCTATTACAGGTTACCGCCAACCAACTAACTGTGGGTGTTCGTCATTCCACCCAACCATAGGCATAGAGGCATTCATTCTTAGCACTCTAGCCACCCCCGTGCCAAGCCATGATATCACTAGGGAACTCTCACACTTCTCGACGGTTATTTCTCTGTTTCTGCTTCTGTTTGGGTCCTGTTCTCAGTAACTCAGAGCTTTCTCTCTCGGTTATGGCCTCGACGAGGTTTCTCAGAAGCTCATCGACATCAAGCTCATGGCCCTCAGTTTGTGACTTGCTGGAGAGATATGCGCATCTCCCTTGCGATCTTACGCTCCCCTTTTCCCGTGTCTCCTCTCCCATGTGTATCCCTCTTACCTTGGAAGGTTTTACCGACCTATCCTATTCCTTCTGTCAGAAGGAAGCTCATGTCTGCAGGTCCCTGGGGTACTTTGGATTGACAACCCATGTTTCCATTCATGGGGGTGGTTGGTGATTCAACCACCGGTCCTTTCTTCATTAACGGATTTTCTTTCCTTAGGATTCGAAGGAGGTTTTTCATCCTTATCAAGGGAGATTTGGGGTTATTTGATATATGAACCCTCTTGTATAGTTTTCACATTCTTCGTTTAGTGATATCATGGCTAGTAATTTCAAGGCTTCACCCCCATAGTTAGTTATTGACAACTCAAACCATAATACATTTACATTTTCCTCTTGCATTAGCATGGTAATTCCTATTTTATGATTAATTACAAATTGGGGGAAACAGGGTGTTACAATTCCCCCCCCCCTTAAAGGAACACCATCCTCGGTGTTCTTTCTCAAAACACCTATCATGCCTTTCTCATTCAGCCACTTCAGAAGTCTTGACCTTCATCCTCGGTCAGGTCCTCTTTCACCATCTTAGTCTTCATCATCTGCCTTCAATAATTCTTGGACACCAATCACATTAATCACAATTTTGTTCGAAATGATACCAATTCAATAGTTCATAAGAGCTATCATGATTTCATCTTCCTTTCCAAGGTTTTTCCACACGGGAAACTACCCACTGTGTGCATGATCCCAATAGTTTACAAGAATTATTAAGGTATCCTCTTCCTTGCGGTCACTCATCCTCCAAGCCCAGGCTCAGGCATCCACTTCACTGTTATATGGTCCCTCGGGCAATCCATCTTTCCCTGCCAAGGTTTTCTCGCACAGGAAAATTTTAGAGACTCTATCAAGTCTTACAGTCGAGGCGTCCCTCAGACTTGCTCTGTCGAGGCGTCCCTCCGGCTTGTGTTACCTCAACATAATTTATTTCAGGCAATCATGAATCATTATGGGGTTCTCATGGCTCAACAGTAGCCTTTTTTTCATCATATTCATCTTTGACTGCCTTCATCTGTTCCTTTCTGGACATGTCTTTTCTTCTCACAGATTTTCCAATCTCGTGATTTGTTTTCATATTTGTTCCACACAAGAACCTGATTCATAATTATGGGACTTTCCTTCTGTTGGTCACTATAATTGCTTAATTAATTTCAAACAACCAAGTGAAACATAAATTATCAACCCAGGGAAGTCTTTTGTTTCAAAGATAGCTGCGCACTATATATGCTCAATTCCAAAAGCACTTAGTGTTGTAGTAAAGAAATCATTCTATCTATACTTGCTGAAGTGAACTGAAGTTCTGAATTAAATCAAAAGAAAGAAATCTCCCTAATTGCAATTCCTTGTAGTTCAAATTAAGAATCCTGGATTACATTTTAA
>ML822739.1:90053-104068 GCA_009831015.1 Picea engelmannii
CTACCCCAACCATTTTGGAATTAGCAGATAAAACTAGTGTTATACCTGAAGGAATTTTAGATGATATCATGGTTACTTTAGCCTCATGGGAGTACCCCGTAGATTTTCTTGTCATTCATTCAAAGGATCCTACTAGAGGCCATCCCATTATTTTTGGAATACCTTGGCTAGCCACAACCAATGCATTTATTAGCTGTAGAGAAGGAGAAATGACCATCTCAAATGGTCTCTCTATCCAAAAGCTCACCATTTACTTTCCAGATCAACCTATTATGGAGAATATATGGTGTCTTGAATGTCCATATGAGAACAAAGACTGGGAAGAACCTGTATTTCCTAGTGACCATGCAAGGGCACTTCAGGAGCATACACCAGAAAATGTGCTAAACTAGTTTATTTCTACTATCACATGTGTGGATTTTCTACAGTCTTTTCCCCAATTTGAGTAAATGTTTAGGGAAGAATTTCAAGAACAATTGGACCCATCCATTTTTTCTTCGACATATTTTATTTTCGAAATAGATGAGTCTTCCATGTCTTATACTATGCCCTGTGAGATTAGTCCAAGGAAAATTTTACATATAAACTCTGGGCTAGATACAAACCAACATAAATAGTTAGTAGATATTCTTAAAGAAAAATCAGGAGAATTTGCCTGGGAATACACTGACATGAAGGGTATACACTCTGACACATGCATACATCATATATACACCCAGGGGAAAGTCACACTTGTTAGGAAACCCCAAAGAAGGATGAACCCAACACTCAAAGACATAGTCAAGGAAGAAATACAAAAGCTGTTAAATCTCAGTTTTATTTATCCCATCTCTGACAGTAAGTGGGTATCCCCACTTGTAGTGGTTCCAAAGAAAGTGACCAGGAAATGGATAATTTGTGTTGATTTCCGGGAACTCAACAAAGCCACTCTGAAAGACTACTTTCCTCTCCCTTTCATTGACCAGGTTCTAGATACCTTGTCTGGAAAGAAGTATTTCTCCTTTCTAGATGGGTATAGAGGGTACAACCATATTATTATAGCACCTGGGGACCAGGACAAGACTACCTTTACTTGTCCTTGGGGCACCTATGTCTATAGGGTCTTACCATTTGGATTGTGTAATTCCCTTGCCACTTTTCAATGAGCAATATTAGGGATATTTTTCTATCTTATTAATGATTGTGTGGAGGTGTACATGGATGACTTCACAGTCTATGGAAACACTTACCAGGAAGCCTTAAACAACTTAAAAAAAGTCTAATCAGATGCCAGGAAATGAACCTATCTCTAAGTCATGAAAAATGAAAAATGTTGTTAACTGAAGGAGTGGTTATAGGAAATTATGTTTCATCTGTAGGGATAAAAGTCGATCCTGCAAACATTAAGGTCATTATTATACTTCCACCCCCAAAGAGTCATAAAGAGGTGAGAATATTTCTTGTACATGCCATATATTACCGATGGTTTATTGAAAATTTTACAAAGATTGCTGCACCTATGTTTGAATTATTGATAAAAGATGTTGATTTTGTTTAGACTGAGCAGTGTCAAACTGCCTTTAAAACCCTGAAAGCTAAGTTGTCTGTGGCACTAGTTCTTAGAGGGCCCAATTGGACTCTCCCATTTCATATATCCATTGATGCCTCTGACACGTCAATAGGAGGGGTATTAGGGTAGAAAGAAGACCAACACTCCTATGCCATTTATTTTGTCAGCAAGAACTTGTCCCCGGCCGAGTCAAACTACACAATCACTGAGAAAGAGTTCTTGGAATTTGTTCATGCTATTAACAAGCTTCATCATTTCATTAAAGGTTATAAAGTATTTGTACACACCGATCATTCCTCCATTAGGTTCCTCATGAACAAACCTATAACTAATGGCCGAGTGATTAGGTGGCTTTTGTTATTGCAAGAATTCAACATCACTGTGCTTGACCGACCTGGAAAGGATAATGTAGTAGATGACTTTCTTTCCTGCATAAAGAATGAGGATGATGATATCTCTGTAGATGATAGTTTCCCAGATGAGCACCTCTTTGAACTTTCTCTGAATACCCCATGGTTTGTGGATATGGAAAATTATCTAGCCACTAGGAAATTACTGTCCCATTTGTCACCTCATGAAAAGCGAAAAATGATTACACAGAGTGCTAATTAATCTTGGGTTGGTCATGATATTTTTTTCATAGGTCCTAATTTGATTATTCATAGATGTGTCTGATAGGATGAGATACCTGATATACTACAATTTTTTCATGATGAACCATGTGGTGGCCATTTTTCTGACAATCGTACAACATATAAGGTGTTACATTCAAGTTACTATTGGCCTAGCATTTTCAAAAGATGCTACCAAGTATGTGAGAAGTTGTGATAGTTTCCAAAGGATAGGAAGACCTAATTCAACTGACGAAATGCCTTTGCATGCCCAAGTTATGATAGAACCCTTTGAAAAATGGGCCCTCGACTTTGTAGGACCAATTTCACCCATGTCTCGTAGGAAGAACTATATTTTGGTTTGTACGGACTATGTCACCAAATGGGTAGAGGAAAAAGCCCTATTAAGGGCTACATAGAAGTCTATTTTCGAATTTATCTATGAATACATATTTACCTGCTTTGGTGTCCCTCGTGAAATTGTTACCAACCAAGGAACTCAATTCACTTCCAAGCTGACGAAAGATCTGACAGAGAAATATGGGATTAAACACCGTAAATCTTCTCCATACCACCCGCAATACAATGGTCAGGTAGAATCCACAAACAAATTTTTGGAAGCCATCTTGACCAATACTGTTCAGTTACATCACCAGGATTGGGCTGATAGGCTTCCAGAGGCTTTGTGGGCATATCAGACTACCTGGAGAAATACCACAAGACATACCCCTTATGAGCTAGTGTACGGGAAACACGTACTTTTACCTATAAAATTCCAAATAAGGACCTTTTGTATTCGTGCAGAATTAGGATTGAACCTAGATGAGGATCATAAGCAACAATCCCTACAATTAAATGAGTTGGATGAGATCATGCAAGATTCCATCCAATGGACGATATTAGTCCAAAACTAGAGGATCAAGTGGCATGACAAGTTTATTAATAAGAAGCACTTCCATCCTAGTGATTGGGCCATGTTGTTTGATTCCCAATTCAAAACCCTCAAACACAAACTCACCACCCAGTGGTTGGGTCCTTATGAGGCAGACACTATATATGACAATGGAGCTGTAAAAATTAAAACAATTGACGATGGACAAGTCTCCTTTGTGGTAAATGAACACTAACTTAAATTTTATCATAAGCCCATTTCCAAAGAGGATTTTCTATAGGTCATGTCAACTGACAAGGCATTGGCCTTAGTAGATGGGGAAGTCCCCCCTTGTTCTTGAATTTTATTTTGAATTTCCTACTATACATATGTAAATAGTTTTTGAATTTTGTTAATAAGGCAACTCTAGAGGTTTCTGTAAGTATTTATTTCACCATGAATACACAGTTTCAAGGATATTTCTTCAAAACATTATTACACTTGAATTCTGTTCTTCCTAAAGCATCAAATGAATATTGACTTACTGTAGTTAGCCATATTTTTGCAAACATTCTCATTTGTTTTAGGCATTCTAAAGCAGTTTCTCTTGAAACTCTTCACCACTGTATATGGAAGTGATATCGTAACTATCAATCCTAGAGGTCTCTCGTACAGTTTTTCCAAGAAACCTGAGTAAGTGAGTCAAGTGTCTTTATCAAAGAGTAATAAGGAGGTCTAATGAGCGGTTAGTCATGGAAACATCACAATAACTACAAAGAAAGAAAGTAAGTTGAGCCTAGAGATACATTTTTGTTCTTTCTCAATGGTACCATCCACTGCACACTAAATAGCTTGATTATATCATATCTTTAGATTGGACACATATTCTTAAGTACCGCCTACATTGGGAAGATCACTAATAATATAACGGAAATTCATCCTCTAACATAAATACCATCCCAATTAAAAAGAAAAAGAAAGAAAAATTTGTTCAAAGTTGTTCCCCCACCTTCTTGCATAGGAAATCTTATACTAAAATATTAAAAGATGGAGGGACAGTCTCTGAGGTTTTAAGAGGATAACCCACTGGGATACTGAACAGGTCTACTGGCAATGGGTACCAACCTGTGGTACGACTAGGTAAACCCATCGGAGTACTGAACAGGCTTGCTGGCAATGGGGCATTCTACCTAGCAAGGATGATAATCTAACAAAAATAAATCATAAATTTAAACTTGTCCTGATGTATGGGATTACTTGTAGACAAAGCTGACATGGAGTACGTGTGGTTAAGCTAAGGTTAATGAATCTCATAAACTTTCCATTGGGAAATAACTCTAAGACTATCTTGAAACTCTCTTGCCTACATCTTCTTATCTATATATAGGATCTCTTATCCTATAGGTGGGGCCATATTCTAACTGTCTCGTCATAACAAGCTGTGACATTTTATCTTTACACTTGATATACTATAAATCTTCGGCTGTTGGGGGATACTGACTGGTTTCCTATACTTTTGATTGTGAGGTGTCACAATACTTAGGTGTGGGGGAGGGGTTCATGAGCTAAAAATGATAATTTTATAGAGAAGTAGATCTTTGCAAGAATTTTTGTATTATTTCTATGATACAGGTTATTACATTGATAGTCATGTTATTTTTGAAATTCTTAACTCCTGTGTGCTATAAATTACCTAACAGACTACTTTTTATTGGTTACTTAACATACCACTCTTTATCGGTTTATCGTTTCAATACAAGATGCATATTATAGGTTTGACAATACATGTTTATGCTTGATATAACTTGTTCATTATAGGTTTTTGAAATTATATGTCATATACAAGAATATTGAGTGAGCATGGAACATTTTGCCTCTGCTCATTAACTATTGTGAATGTCAAAAACACTTCCAATTTGTAGGCTAACCATTATAAGAGGTGAAAATGCACTTAACAAAAAGGTATCAAATGAAGTACCATATGAGGTTCCGTATGAGATGTCATTTGAGGTACCATATGAGATGTCATTGAGGTGCCGAACGAAGTCCCATACACACCAGTAACTATCCTAGATTACAGGTAACCAGAAATCAATCATTCAATTGAATTGGTTTCATGCATTGATTAAAGATGCTTCATATGTTAATGATCAAATGTCCAAGTCAAAAGACTTGGACATTGATCTAACCACACATTACTACATTTCCCCAAATCTTGCCATCAAATTCAAATTTCCCACACATGGCAGCTCGCGTGCACATGTGTGCAACGTATTCCACCTTAAGTGCATCCAAAATTAGGTTGGGCACTCTATTATCTCATTTTCCCTTGCTATTTTCTCTTCTCTCTGTTAAGAAATCATGCCCAACCTCTGCCATCTCGCCCTCTTTCCAAAATGCATTCATCCTGTGCTCAATATGTGCCACTACTTGGCTCGATTATGCCCTTGCTTGGTTAATTCCACCTCTGTCACAATGCCTAGGAGATACGAACCCTCCTCCTATGTAGACTTGTTTTCCATTCCCAAATTTGCACAGTGCAAAGAAGTGTTTTTGCATACTGACTAGGGGCCATTTCTGTCTAGCTTACAGGGCCACGATGACAGCCTCTCTATGCAATTTGCAGTTGGTTTTGATTGTAAGACAACACATGTAGGGTCTCTTATCTTTGAAGTCATAGAATAATCCTTTGTTGCTGCAACAAAGCTCCCAATAATGGGAGATAGATGGTTCAAAAACCACCAATTGTCACACTCAAGTTACAACAAGGTGTTTAAGCCCGAATTCGAGAGAATTTCAAGAGAAAAAGGGTATGCTAAGGAGTGGATAAAGGCAGAATTGGTCAATCCCCTCATTGTCATCACAAGTTTAATTACATGTGAAGGTAGATACTCTACTTTCAAGGCTTGTCATTTTAGATTGTTGGCTCATTTTCTGTTCAACAAACCCTTGAACTTCCCCTTCTATTTTCTCAAAATCTTGGAGAAGATGTCCTCTCAAGTGAGGAAAAATGTGACTAACCCCCACAATAGTCTCTTCCACCATGGCTTGATCAAACTCCTCATTCTTGCCGAACTAGAGAAACATGGGCAAAATTGGGATGCCTTTATCTACCAATTTGCAAACCCTCACTTGATAGTTATGACTGACAAAAAGCCACTTGGCCTAAAAACTATCTCTCCATCCAAGCCTCACTCTCCAAGAACCCCAAACTCCCTTGCAAAAACCCTCTCTTTGCTGGAACAATACCAAAAGGTTTTTGATATCCCTACTTCTTCATCGGGTAAAAAGACTAAGAGAAAAGATCAAAAGAAGCCCATTGTTGACCCCCCAATGCCTTCACTCTCTCTTGATCCTACACCTAAAAATATTCAAGAAGTAATGTAGAAAGACTTTCTCATCATTCCTACAAACAAGATGGGAGCCAATCGATTTGGTAAGGGACCCTTTCGGAAGAGTACCCAGAACACAAGAACCAAGCCTTATGCAAAACATCCATCTTCTTTGGATCCCATCCAAGTGTCCTCTGACCTTGAGAGCCCTCATAAGAAACCTAGGGAAGTCTCTGCGGATGGATTAGAGCCACTAAGGAAAACAAAATAAGAACCTACCTCACCTTACCGATCTCCCATCACTCCTACTTCACCCATTCCCAATTTAGATCCTAAAACTGATAGATTTTCCACATCCCTCAAAGGATATAAGCCTTCCTCAAAGATCACCGATTCTGTCCCAACCATAGAGCAGCTACAAAAAGAAAACCATCAGCTTCTCCAATAGTTGGAAGAGAGGAAGGAAATAGATGTACACCTTCATCATGACAATGCAGTCCTTTAGGAAAAGGTCAACTCCCTTCAGTGGTTGGTTTTTTGAAATGACTAAATCTAAACGCAACCTCAGAGCACAATTAAAGCAACACAAGAGGCACAAGGCTAAGCCTACACAACAAGAAGGAGAGGCTTCCAAAGTTGATCCTCCTCAACAAGCCTAGTCACGAGGGGTAAATTATTTTTGTTTGTAGTGGGACCTGTAAAATCATAAGTGTGGGGGTAATGTTGGGCCTGAGATATGATCACTTTCATGACAATTATTATACACTTTTGCCACATGTACATATGTGTTTTTCATACTTTAAAAGATATTTTTGAAGAATTTCATGATAAAATTGTATGATCACCATAAGGTACGTGTAATTCATGTTTAATGATTGAATCAAGTATAATTCATCATATTTTACGGTTTCTAAGAGATAATTTACATTTGCTGGTGTTACAGGGAAAAAACGCACTACCTTTCTAGTTCTGACACTTGATCCGACACTCATTCTAACACTCGATCCGACACTCTGTCCAACACTGTGTATTGCACAAAAACGAAAGGTGACTTGGCGGTTAAGGTATTGGCGGCTAGTGATGGGAAAATCGAGCATGTGGGTTTTTCTTATCCTTATCCCCTCCATCTACTGAGCTCCAAACAACTCAGTTTCAGTTGTCTAAAGAGGGCGATTATTGGCTCCCTCAGTTTTAACAGTTAGGGCATCATTTATTGTAATTTGCCGAAATTAGAAGTGGTTCAACCCTCCTGTGGTCGACCACTTGGAATTTAAGATTACAAATATTGCTAGGATCGTCATAAGATTGTTAAGCAAGTAGAAAAACCATTGTATTGGAGACAAACTCGTTTTTCTCTGTTTTTGATATTTTACATTGCCAGAATTATGCCAGAACTGCGTTTTCATGTTTTAATTGTGAATTCGTCTTGTTAAGCCCATGGTGTGATTTTAGGGAGTGACCATGAATTGTTGGGGGGACCACCAGTAGTCTAGTAACTGTATTCATGTTTATTTATGCATTTCTTAATTTAATTGCTCTTTTTATTTTCTGTACGTGCATGTTTTTATTGTGCTAACTAGTTTGTTGTAGCTTAGTTGTTTTGATTCTATTTTGCAGGTTAGATGATATGTACTAGCATGCACTGATATAGTAGGCTAGGAACAGACTTGCAAGTCTCTATACTAACCCCATGCGCATTTAGATGTTAGATCATGCTTTGATTTATGATTTTAAAGTCTAGTTTAAAATAGAGTTTAATTAGAATAGAACAAAGTTTGATTTGGACAGAGATTGATGGATGGATAGAGTTAATTTCAGCTTTTGATTATAGCATGTTTACTTCAGTTTTATATAGATTTCATTTAATTCGTTATTGATTAATATAGATTGCTAATTTACTTTTTAATATCATAGTTTAATTTTTGTTTTCAATTATTTCCTGATTGCAGTTTGAATGATTAGAGTAGACATAACATAGTTTTATTTTACGCAATTTCCTTTCCTAGAATTAAAATGCAATTAAATTTCTTAGTTAATGGTTGAATCTATTTTTTCTTGCATAGTGTAGAAGTATAATGATGATATCGTTATGTTCTTGATGGTTTATACATGAATATGTAGGGTGTTTAACATTATTTTTGTCATGGATAATTTCTCATTGGATTGTTTAATCCATACCTTTCATTTTTCCATTGAGATTAGTGTTGAGCTTATACCATTGGAATTGTCCTTTGTAGTCAAGTTCCATCGAGATATTATCCGACACCGAAGACATTCACACAACCACCAACATTATATTTGAATTGTCATAGGTTAAAGAATAGTTTCCTGCTTTCATAGATCAGAATAGATTCTTTCTTTCTTTCATAGACTAGGAAATAGTTTTATTTGCTGATGTATGATAGATAGACCTTTCTTTGATAGATTAGATAGTAGTTTTCTTATTATAGATTAAGAATTAGTTGTTATTATTTCTTGCTTTCAATAGAATATATTTTCTTTCATGCATTGCATTGAGAATTTAGTCCAGTTGCCTCTTGGATTTCCTTTCACACATTAGAAATAGTTTTGCATTGAACATTTAGTCCACTTGCCTCTTAGTCTAGATAGTTGTTCAATGAGAAGTTTTACTTTGATTGCTTGCAGTATTTAGTTTCCTTTGCTTACCTGTCTTTTTCTTTAGTAGGTTAGTTAGGTGCCTTTGCTTATTTGTCTTTTTCTTTAGTAGGTTAGTTAGGTGTCTTTGCTTGCTTGTATATTTTCTTTAATAGGTTAGATAGGTGATTTTGCTTACTTGCTTATTTATTTGCTTTCATAGGGTAGTTTCTCATTGAATGTAGGTTGGAAAGTTAAAGAAGTTTTTTTTTGTCATTTGCTTATTATGCTTAGTAGTTTTCCTTTGCTTATTGTTGAATTAGTTTTCTTTACATAGGGTTTTACATGCTTTCTTAGGAATTATCCATCGACCCTTGGCCCAAAAGTACTTAGCTTACCTAGTTTCAATTTACTTAGTAGGGTTTGTCCATTAGATAGTTTTTCTTGAGTATATTAGACTTAGATATATTCTTTCCTTAGTTAGACTATACTCCTACTAGCCTTCTAACTTTAGCATATATTTTTCTACAACTCTAAGTTTACTTACCCCAGGTTGACAATTTAATTGAGGGTTTTTATTGTGTTTTTAGTGCATATATAACACCCATAAACTTGTTTCTTCACCAGAGCCTCCTGCTTGACGAACTCTGAATGACTTTCTCAGTGACATGCCCCTCCAGGCTTTGTTCCACTATCGCGACCACATGTTCCAACTATGAGCCTCTTTCCTCTATCTCTTCAAAAATTGTGCAGTCTTCATCCTGCACTGGATGGAGTCATTGTGTTACCTCCATCACTCTGATTTGGATGGTAGTGACCTGTTTCTCACCTGTTCTTTGCTCCTATGACCTCTTCATATTCTCCAATGTTGTAAGAATTTTTAGCTGCGCTTGCAGCATCTATGCCTATTTCTTTTCTTCCTGGAGCTGTGCCTCTAATGTCTTTAGTTCTAGATCTTCTGCAAGGATCTCATAGGTCTGCGCACTTCTGTTGCTTAGTTTGTTTCATTTTGAAGCCAACGCCTTGATTCTTTCTACCGTGCCCCTAACAATTTCTTCCCTCTGATCTCTCACTTCTTACAGAGTGTTATGCATTGCTTGAAGTTCTATCTCTGCTACTCTTTGTTGGAGTTGTTTAATAGGCTCGATGAGCTTCCCCACTTGGATGTTAATTGTTTCTTCTTCCATCTGTGTCAGGCCCTGCAAAAAGCGAAGTGATTGAGTCACTACCTCTCTAATCCCAATCTATTCTATGAGCAACTCATCTCTCTCTTTCCGGATTTTCACTCTGTCATCCTCGAGCTTCGCCCTAATGTCATATTTCTCTTGTTACAAAACCCAAATTTTCTCTAAGGCATCCTCATATTCATTCCTCAAGGCCTCTGTGGCCTGTTCCTTTTCTTTTTGGACTTGAAGAAATCAAGTCTCTGTGGCATATGCTAATTTGCATTGTTGGGTGGGCTCATCCCCCAATTTTACATTCTCTACTGAGGATGGTGCAATAGACACTGCACAGCTCGATTGGAGATATTATTGGATTTCTTTCAATTATTTCTTGATTTCCATCCATTATGGCACGGCCACAATGGTCCAATGGCGATATTTCCAGCAAGAACTACATTTCTAGCCATTCTGGAGCATCGTTCTAATGGTTGAGATGCCTCCAACGGTCATATAACTTTGCTGAGGTGAATTGTTATTATACTTTGTTCTGCTATTTCGCTGAGGTTCAATTTTTGCGGATATGTCTCCTGTGAAGTCTTCTATGTAACTCTCTACAGTTTTTCTAGTTTTTCTTTCTTCTTACTGAGCTTTCTGGCCTTCTTTCCTGTGATCCGAGTCTCTGTATTCCTCTTTCCATTGTTATTATTTTCTTCCCTTAGCGTAGTAACTTCTCACTACTGAGGGTCTTTCAAAGGGTTTGAGTGTAATACCTCTCCTCTTACTATTTCCGGGGTAGGTGCTCTTTTCTCTTGTAAAGGCAGGTTCTTCAAGCCTGCCTACGTTCTTTCAACTTCAACAACTAAGTCTCTAGCCCTTAGGTGCTTCAAATTGTCCTCTTGTTCTTGTATTAGTCGCTCTACTTTCTTGGCTATGAAGTCCCTTAATTTTATTTTTTTTTGTTCTATGGCTTCCTCTTCTTCTTTCCTTCGGGTATGGTATTTCTCAATCTAGGTCGTTCCTAGGAAAAGTGAAAAAGGGGCATTGTTCTCAACAAAATTAATGACTTAAAATTATTATCTGGTCGATGTTCCATGAGCCATGATAGGTACCCGAGTAAGTCTTCCACATAGGGTTATCATCTTTCGTTTAAACAATCTTATCCTTCCCAATGAAGGAACCATAGAAGGCTTTCCCAAAATTTCCCAAGTGCTTTTTGGCATGATATTCACCTGTTCTTCATCATCCAAGACATAGTCTATGTTGAAGTCTCCTATTCTTGTTTCTATGCACTATTTSTCTTTTAAAATATCTGGTAAACTGATGTTTTTGTCATCATTCAGTGTTTCTTTCAGCTGTAATAACATAGATTCCGATTCTTTCGGATTCTCTAACATATCCTTAGTCCCTTGAACTTCTTCATGGTTTTCTTGTCTCATGTTTATATTTTCAACTTTAGCAATCATTCTAGGGAAATCCAAAATCTCATGACCAATATCTTTACAACAAAGACAAGTAGGACCTACACTAGGGAATTCCTTAGAAAGATGTCTCAGTCTTTTGCAGTTATAACATAGTGTCAATCCCATCTTTGTTTTAAATGATCCCAAACCTTTTATGTACTACACACTAGGATCACAGTGATGGACCTGCTATCTGCAAAAATTCTTTCTAGGGTCCTTCATCCACTTGTTAGTCCAAAAATTATTTCTATGCATAGGAATAACACATCTTTCACTATCTCTATTAAATTTATTCAGATCGAGTCTTCTTTCTTCTAGTTGTGCCATAGTTTTAAGACAAGGACCAAATTYATCAAACATACCTAGATTCATAATTTTGAAGAAAAACTTTCCACTTATCTTACCTCTACCAGAGTACAAAGMTTTRAGATCTTACCTCTTTTCTTCATATCAGACTTCTCTTTCTTAGCACAGAGCTTCGTAGATCAAGTAKAATAATGTGCACTACAACTGCAGATCTATGCACAAAGATTTCTTCTTTTCTTTAGCTCCCAACAATCATCGTTTCATCTCTCGACAATGGAACCATTTGTTGGCACATGGGAAGAACCAGGGTTCAATGCTTCAACAACGCACCAACAAAACCCTAACTACCAGCCCTTTCAGAAACATATGTGAAGAATATGAAGTCTCACCCAAGGTAGAGGAAGGGGGGTTGTAGGATTCAAGTGTCTATAACCTAGCTGGGACACAGATCTGTGATTACACACTTCAAAAATGCACTTAGCCAACATTATACATTATGTTATGATTCTTATTAACATCACATATTAACCCTAAATACATAACATCGTTGTAATAAATAGTTCAATCATTTTTAAGCACTTATCATAATCTCATATCTAACATTCATTCACATCATAAGCACTCAACATTCATGGATCTATCTACCATAGATCAAGAATGGTGCACTAAGAAAGTATAAGTATAAAAACCATGAACACATTGCACAAAGCACAATAACACAAGATATACATGGTTCACCCCAGTGTGGGGCTATGTCCACCAAATATTCTTCTTCTTTATTAGTCTTCTTTAATCTTCTTACATGCACAGAGCCAAAGAGTTTACTCTGCACTTAACAAGTGATCTACGCATTGTGCACTAGATCCACCTTCCTTGAAATCAGTTCATGCATAAATCCTTGCATGGTCTGTGCACAAAGTACTTACAAAATGCTTTTACTTAGTTCTGCAAGTCTCAACACATTCATGCACAAAGCTAACTAGACATGCCCTAAGATGATCAATGACTAGTAACTCCTTTCTCAACCATGATTCTTACATCACCCAGCTACTTATTTATACATTAAAAAATGGTTCTAAGCATGGGTAAACCCATGGGTCGACATTCCATACCCATTACATAAACCCTAAAATCCCCAAAAAGCCCACAAAATGGGTGAGACCCTGCGATCTTTGCTTCGCCTAGGTGATCCCTCTTCGACCAGCCCGTCAAAGTCCCAAAAATGGTCAAACATGACCAACTTTTTCTCAAAACCCGGTCAAGGGCCAAAAAAGGGCAGTTAACCCCACACTATCAATTCCATAAAAGATCCATGTAGAATTCAAACTTCTCAAGCAAGGAAAATTATCCTCTCATATGATTCCCAAATCATAAATCTTGATGAGGTACTCATGTACAATCGACAAAAACATCATACAATGAGTGTCCTTATGGATGACAATCCATCTCATCGGAGTGTGTGGTTCACTAGTCATTGCAGTCACCCATTCAAAATAGGAATGATGCTTGATATGAGGCTAACTCTTAAAAATAGTTTATTTCAAGCAAAAACAATGAATCATGAAGAATCATCTGAGGAATCATTGCAAAACATCCCCACGTTGAAATTGTTTCTACTCAACTCCCAACCATTAATTCCCAATAAATTACTTATTGAATTTAATAACATGTTATTAGTCAACTACACATGCAATAGAAGCATAAACACAGAAATCAATCAAGCATACATAAACACCAATATTTTTGGGTAGATACCCCTGGAAAAACCCCAAAGGGAAACCAGTGCTGAGAATTATTTTATTATGTTGAAATTAGGGCTACCATAATAGGGATAGTGTCCCATTGAGAGAAATATAGCTACAGACAAACCTAACAAAGCTTGACCTATTGTATGAACCATAACTACATTCTTTTCGAAGTGTATGTGACTCTTCTTAAACAAACCCATGTATGTAGATGATTGTCTCCAATATGAGCTCGGTACATGTACGAAAAATCTATACAACAAGATTCGTATGACACAAAAATCTCATGTGGCTTCCTATGACTAAAACCTACCTACGCTACCTATGTTCTCTCTTCTCCTTGACCCGGTCTCTAGATGGAAGTCCTTCTCCACCTATCCAAG